>APFE031484793.1:100991-194306 GCA_000404065.3 Pinus taeda | reverse complement strand
ATAGCAGCAAGCAGTCAATGGGTGGGTGCGACCCTCGGTTTGATGACTTAAGAAGGAAAGGTGTTAAATTCCCTTATAATTCATTCATCCCCCTCACAAAACCCCTTTTCCTAAGGTTAATTTCTCTTGCCTAGGAAAACCCTTTTATAAACATGTTTTATGTACAAAATCCACCAAATACATTTAGCCTAAGTACTAAGTATATGGAAAGCACACAACATTTCATATACCTAAGTGCAATACCCCTTTCGCTCGTTTCACAACATATTAACTTTTTAACTTTATTATTTAAATTTCTGAAAAACCCATTATCCCGTAAATATTTAACTTCTTTATATAAAATAACCCCACCCCTTAGTTTATTTATAAACTATATTACTACCCCATATCCCAAAAATATATTAAATCCCACCCTCATTCCTTAATCCCATGTTAAAGAGACCCCGATGAGATTAAGCTCCAATTGAATCATATACTGCTGATGATTAGAACCATGCCCCCCCACCCCAAAAAATTTTATGGGTAAATCACTATGCAGCTTCACCTCCCGATCACTACATGATCTCCCTCCTCCTCCTCCAATGGCTCGCATCCATATCGAGCGGACCCGATGTATACCTTTTACCCGCCCAATAAGGTGGTTTTCCTCTTGAACCCGAGACTATGTGGCAAACGCTGAATGGAATTAGGCGACCCCTCCCAAATACCGCCCGCACCATAAACGTGGTGCGATGGCCCTCCAAAACTGTTATCCCCATTCAACGAAAAACTGTCACTATCCATTAATTAGTGAACCCACCAAATTTAACCGTTTTTCCTATAAAAGACTAATTATCCCTCTTTTCACTCTTTTCGTACATTTGGCTTTGAGAACTCAAAAAGTCATTGTGACCCCTACAAATAGCCAAATTGCTCACAAACTTCCACCATTGCTCCACAAACACTATAGACAGCCCAACCCATTCATCAGTTCGTACCAGTATCGTACGAACCTCTGCAACCACCTTCAATCACCATTTACAGTCAATTTTGCCTAATTCCAAGTATTTAATCGTGGAATTCCAACTCCATTATTAAATTCAGAGTGAATTCACCCTCGTGACACTGTTAGTTAAGTAAAAAGATCAAAATTACTTAAACTTTAACACTGTGAGCCATAAACAACCGCAAAACCTCCATTGCCCTCAAAAATATGAATCATTCCCCACACCCAAATCGAAAATAACTGAATATGACTGCCCCAATTGCAATGGATGTAAGGCCCATCACTACACCTCACCTAGACCTGGACCACCTTCCCAAGAGTCCCCACTCAAATTACATTGGCAAAATAGGGACAGGTTCTTGAACCATGCTACTAAATTGGCCTTTGGGAACCAAATTTTCCCAAGTACTAGTTTCCCCAAGTCCACATTTTTCCTGAGATTGTTCATATGTGCTATGCTTGCTATGTCCTCAGTCACAGAGCCATCATGTCTGATGACCAAAAGGTCCTTTTCACCATCACTGCTGAGTCTATTAATGAAATGTTGTAGCTCCAACCAGGGCCAAACCTAACCCCACTCTCAACTAGAGACTTGTTGGACCTGTATCCTAAACTTAGCTCTACAAAATTGGCCGCACTATTCCACACCTTCATCAGAGAAGAGAAACACATCCCTAAGGAATCCCACCCATATGTTGCTATTATTTTTCCCCATGGGGCGAGAATATTGTAGCCATGATATCCTTCATTTTGGGGTACACCACTAGTGAATACATTGATGAGTTAATCCTTGCCTTCATGTCCATCTAGACTCCAAGACAACCTCCTATTGTCATTTATGATTATTGCCAATTTATAGCTGATAGGATGCATGATAAATTCCTTAAAATGAACAATGAACGAGTTTTCAATTATTATTCAGTTTTGTACCATATGTTCTTATATTACCAACCTGATAAGTTCCCATTCACCCTTCAGAAGCTGGACACCAAAGGACAGCCTAGGTCAGTCATTTTTGTACCCCATTGATCCACTAATCTCAGTCTCCATACTCTTATTATGATTTTATTGATTTATTTGTACAACCAGTCATGACAATGGAAGCTCTCCCCCTAGAATTAGTTCAGAAACAAAGAGAGTCCTTCAATTGTCTAAACAGACCAAAGTGAATGACTGGTACCTTTACCAGAACCATACGGAATCAGGATATATGGTTTCATGCTTGTACCATATAAGTTCTCAAGATACCTCCCCATGAGGTTGTTTGCCTTCGAATATTATAGACAAATCATTAATGCAGATGAAGTCAACTTCATTAATGCTAAAAGGAAGGGTTATTTCAAGATAAAAGACCAACTAGGACCCTTCATATGCAACTCTAGGGAGGCATGCAAAGGAGCAAACCCAATTCTACAGAGAATGAAATTCCAAAGAATTTTTATTTGGAGATATGATCCTTTGGAATTCATCACAAAGAAGAGACAAAAGGTCAAGCTAGGACCTTTCATACACCATCCCATACCTGAAATAGAAGCATATGAAAATCAAATAGAATGGGTGGAAGGTACCTAGTAGACCAAGAGAACACCAGAGTAGATGTAGAGAATGCTCTAATTGATTTGGAAAAGCAATTTGATGAAAACTGTCTTCTGCAGGTAACAAAACGACCGGAGACGACTATGAGCACCCCTCCAATCATGCAGACTCCTCATAATGAGAAGAAGATCCCAAAAAGGAATAGAGAAGGGGCTTCAACTTTAGGAATGGCCACCTCTGATTTGCAACAAGAATCAAACAAGAGGTAAAGGCTAAATCCAACCTTTGAGCAGGAATATACTGAAGACTCAGATGAGGTCACAAATACAGAAGCATAAATAAGTAGGCCTACCACTCCATCTGGAGGCATGCAAGAGCCTTCCACATCACAAACTCAGATGTTGGAAAGGCAACTTATTGTTAAAGTGTCGTCCTTTAGAATGCCTACTGAAAAAGACCAAGATATCAAGGAAAGATATAAAGAATTCAAAGCCAGAAATGAAAGGCTTAAGGCCAAAACATATGCACAATGCATAAAGCTAACTCCTACCAATCAAATAAGGCTAATGTCATCCTTTGACATTAAAGAGGGAAAGTTGGAGTTGACCTTTGTTAACCCTACAGCCGAATAGCCAAAGACAACATTAGATTTCAAAAGTGTAGATTTTGAAGTGTTTGCAAGGGATATTCATCCCATAGAACAAATTGAACTAGAAAAACAGGCTGGAAAGACGATATACTCCACCCTGATAGGTAAAGCCATAGCTACCCATCAGCTACAGAATTCTTTGAACAACATCTCAGCACAATTCCAGTTAGAGAAGGCCTCCTCACAGGCCAAGGATACAAGGATCAAGTCCTTAGAGGACTTAGTGATTGAATTGGGACAAAATCCCAAGGATATAAAAGCTATATAGCAACTTATTCGGAAGAAAAATGATGATATTGCTGCACTAAAGAGGCAAATGAAAATACCCCAGCTACAACATCCTCAAACTCTAGAATCCATAGAGAATCAAACCAAACATGAGGATTTGATGGACTCAGTCCTGAAGCTGAATGATCAACTGAAGTAGACAGAAAAGGAGTTGGATACTTTAATATAATTAAAACAAGCAGATGTGGCCATTTCTTCAAAAAATGTTATTCATACAGTCTCCACAGTAGTTCCATCCACACTAGTAGCATCTTTGGCACCTACATCTCCACTTGCAACAGCCTTGCAAACAACAACAAAATCTACATCAACATCAGGTGCATCAGGACAGAAAGTAGCAGAACTAGTGAAAGCCATGGAAGAGATGTTTATCCAGGCTACTGAAATGAACCAATTAATAGAAAAGATTGCATGTTTGGAAACACAATGCAAACTTTCCCAATTGAAGCAAAAAGAATAAGCACAAAAATCCCAGAGAATGAGCGAAAGGATCAAAATCCTAGAGAAAGACTTAACACTGGAGAAACCACTTGGGCAAACTAAGGAAATGTTGTGGGTAAATATCATTGACTCCGTCAAGGATATTTGGCCCTGATTCAAGTTATTTTTGAAAAAATAGAGTTAGTGAAGATAGCTATAGAAGTTATCCAGAAAGTGAAGGAGGAGTTGGAAGATAAGCATGAGGATGTCAATAGACTCATCGACTTCCTCAATAGCAAGAATAGATATCAGCTCCATGATCTAAATATAGAATATAGGACTGCAACCATTTTGGAAATAAGGAAGGTCCTCTCCAAAAGGAACCTTATTCTTGACTTTGAAGAAAAGTGTCACAATATGTAGGTAGCGATTGATAGGTTCATGGCTCAATTCTAGATTTTAAGCGAGAAAGGTCTGCCCAGTCCTATGGTTATCAATGAAAAACTCATGAGAAAATTAGACTATGATACTAGAATCAGACAGTTGACAAAGGAGCAAGCCATCTCTTTATCCATAAAGGCATTTCCCACAGGAAAAGTTTTGTACAACACATTTGAGAACTTGTTTTTCCTTAAGCATGAGATAAAACATTTATTCCTCACCAAGCCCAATTTTGCGAAATATACTGAAGCTGATGAAATATACAGGAGAATGGTGAATGTGAAATTACCAGATGCATAATGGTGGTAGACTATGACTAATTTAGTATGAAGAATTTACAGCTAAAAGTTACCACACAATAAAAATGAAGGCAACCAGATAAATAGATAAAAACAGGGTAGTGGGGTCAAAGAGTAGCAAGGTCAAAGAGTATTAGGTGAAAGATCAAAGTAAAGAAGACTCCAACATGAAAAACTACAATAATAAACCAACATAAAGAGCTACACTTCAACAATAAATGGTAGCACAACCATAATAAAAGGGACAACATGAAATAGTTCATTAGTTGTCTCTATCTTCTTACAAGAAGATATTTGTATTTCCTAGATTAAATCTCAAGTTGTTTCGAGATATTTTGTAATAATTTTTTGTATAAATACTTCACAATTTGAAGTATGTAGGGTGGATTCCAAAACATTTATATAGACTTCCTCTTCATAATTCTAAAATTCTATTGTATCAATGACTAGATCAACTAGCTAGATCAAGGAATAAAGATCAGATATTTCACTGGATTATTGTGTAAAGCAAAGTTCAAATAAGTATTCTCCCAAGTTCAATGTTATTTTTATTTAAGTTTTTTCCACAGCCTTACTTGTATCTCAAAAAATATGAATGCTATAACATGGAATGTTATCTCAGAAATTACTTAGTTGCACTCTGTTTTGACTATTATGCATATTTAATGTTTTCTTCACTAATCTAAGTTAAGGAATTCTTGATTGCTCCTTAGTTTAGGTAGTTCTATGTGATCTATAGCAAAGGATTCTTAATTGCCCTTTGTTCATGATTATCATCTGTTCTTCATCTTAACCCCAGTCTGAGGATTCTTAAGTTCTCTCTCACCCTGGTTAGGACCATTTCACCCATTCGACCTAAAGGTTTGTGCTTTACTTTGTTATCTTGCCCTGTGAACATTCCCTTTAATGAATTGATCCAATTCTTCTATCCATTTGTTGACTCCATAGCCCACTAGCTTAAAGACCTTGCTCTATCCATCTATTCCAAGAATTCCACCACCCAACCTTCAATTCAAAATCAAAACCCCAATGAACATGAAGAACTAGCATAAAATCCCAGTAAAGCAAAGCTAAATTACATAGAGAGAGCCCTCTCTATGTCATAGGTTGGCTAGAGCCCATACTTAAAAGATTGGTTTGTGGTTACCTAGGTTTATCCCTTC
This sequence comes from Pinus taeda, assembly GCA_000404065.3. Lineage (NCBI taxonomy): Eukaryota > Viridiplantae > Streptophyta > Pinopsida > Pinales > Pinaceae > Pinus > Pinus taeda. The sequence goes on along the minus strand of APFE031484793.1, from coordinate 188,525 downwards.
TTTTGATAACTTCTAAGGAAAATTCTGATTGATAACAGGCCAGATATGGACTGATGGATCATTTTATGATGATGAAATGGCTGACTAATCAATGAAAGTGATGGACAGTTGGTGCCCTATGTAGATGTCCCAAACATGAAGACTCCTAGATAATGAAAAGAAGATCATGACATCATGAGGAGGAGTTCTTCAAGTAGTTGGTTGTCCCATCATCTCCACCTGAGGAGCTGTTGTAGGTCCCTAATTAAGAGGGAGCTTAGAAATATGTTTCTTACCTAGAAGAAACTTGGAAAATTCCTAAGCTAAGAGGGAGCTTAGGTAAATTCCTTTTGTAAGAATGAGTACATTCCTTTATTGGAATAGATATATCCTCCCTAATTAATAAGGAGAGATAGACACATCATTCTTGTCTTTACTTGGGAAGTCAAAATGGAGGATTGGGTAAGAATCTGACATCTAATTCTCTTTGAGGATGTATTAGAGAATCCAAGATAAGAGTAGTCATTGAGGATCGATATTATTTGAGGAATGGGAATCCCAGATAAGTGCAGTCCTGGTGAAACACACCCTGAGAACCTGGGTGTCTATAAATCATTGGTCTCACCAGCATTGTGCTCGAATCTTGTGAGGAGATAGATTTGTTAGTCAAGGCCTTGCTATGCAAGAATTCTAGTTGATATGATGCTATATAGATGGGTTATTTTATATATATAATATATAATATATATATATATATATAAATATATAATATATATATATATATATATATATATATATATATATATATATATAGAGATGGTTTATTTATTTATTATTTTTATTTTTATTTTTTATCCTAACTTTACCCTAATAGTAATTATTTTTTTATTAATATATTATTAATAATATATATATATATATATAATATATATAATATTAAAATAATAATTAATAATTAATTAATTATTAAACATTTTAAAACTATTTATTAACCCTAACCTTTTCTAACAACCAGTATATAGTTTTTAATTAATAATATATATATATATATATATATATATATATATATATATATAATATATAATAATTTATAAATAAATAGTTAATTTTTAAAAAACTAACCATTAATATTATTTATTTATATTGTACATAAGTTAAAAACTTTATTTCCATTAATAAAGCAATAAATATATTAATTAGTAAATAAAAATTTGAACCATCCTAAGTCAAGGCTTTTTATTATTAAATCCTAATATTATTATTTTTAATTATATATAATATACTATATAATATATATATATATATATATATATTAATATATTAGTAGTATATATATATATATATATATAAATATATATACTATATTTAATAATTGAAATAAATAAATTATTTTTTTTAAAAAAACTAACCATTAATTTATTTATTTTTTTTCCATAACCGAATAAAATAAAATAATAATAATATAATTTATGTGTAAAAATTTGATTGGGGTCCTTAAGTCAAAAATTAGCCGTTAATCAATTTTTAACCATTGGAGTCTCTACTCAGACTATTTAACATGCTAAGCTAGATCTGTTTCTTCAAGTTGTCCTGACGATGAAGCACACTAGCTGGTTCGAAACACGTCGAGAAATGAAATTTTATGTGATTTATGCTGAAGAATCTCTCGTAAATTCAATTCTTCTTATGAGAAATTCTTCAAATTGATAATGACCAAGTACCGTTATAAATACCTCCCTAGTTAAGAAGGAGCACTGGAAACTAACTAGGTTTAGTCTTCATAATGACATGTGTCATTGTGATTTTATGTATATGATGTACAAAAGAAAAATAAAATTATTATTGTAATGCTTACCTCATGGGTTTCATGAGAAAGAGGTTTTACTTTTAGATGGCTCCCATTGTGAGCCTTTAGTATTTCTCATCTAGTCATAAGAGTAAAAGAGAGTCAATTTCATGTATGAAGAACCCTTCTTGGGCATGTTACAAATGAATATAGGTAAATAGGATTTTCAATTAGCCCTCGAAGACAAACATGAGTTATCCTGCTTCAAGTATGCTTCAAGATGAACTGTAGAACTCATGTCAACTCAACTAAATTGGAGACACAACTCTTCATATGGTCATGTTGGCTAATATACATGGACAAAATGCTATAAATAGATAGCTCGACCTATTCCACAGTGAACCAGTTCAAATCACATATGAAATTTGGTGGCTAATTGCAGAGGTATGTTCAGTGAAGGAGCTCAGATAAGGGTACAGAAACTCAAATTAATTATATTGATAATTTTAGAAGGAAATTTTAGAGACAAGTATTTCTATGAAGGAGCTCAGATATATTATAGAGATAATAATAGTGAACAATATAGAAGCAATTACAGTGAGATGTTATTATAGTGAATAGTTTGGATGTTATTACAATGACTACATTAACTACAGGTATCAATGCACTTACAATAATGGTCTCGATGCTCTTACAATATCAGTACAATTACAATGGAGCCTGTCACAGTCTCAATGCTATTTCAATGGAGTTATCTTAGTGCTACTACACAAGTGATCTCGATATTGCTACAACAAATAATTTTGGTGCTACCAACAAAAGAGAGGTCGAGATAAAGAAGGTCCAAATTCAAAGAAGCAGTAGTAGAAGCTTATAGGGAAGGCTATAAATTTTGAAGCTAAATAATATCAAAGTGGAAGAATACTTGTTTCTTTGTCTTGGAGTGGCACAAAGTTCAAGGGTTTTGGTCTTGGTATTCATCAATTGGAATCTCTATAAGAAGAATTTGTGAGGGTTTTCCTCTCAAAGAGTGAGATGTTTTGGCCCTAGATGATAGCCTACATCCAATGTCTCTTGTCCATTTATGTTCATGCATTGTAGTTGTTTGATGAAGAACAAAAATAATGATGTAGGAGCATCTAGACTTAGCCAGAAATGTGATTGTATGTTCACATGTTGTGGCTAACATGAGCTTAATTTCATTGACCTGAGTGGTCAAAATTAGTTTTAATAGAGAGAGTTGGATCTCTTGAATTTATCTATTACTTCAATTATGGTAATAATTAAATCATTGTATTATTTTTAGAATAGGAGATAAGTTGTTAGAATAGGTGTGTAGCAGAGCTTGAGAATATGGATTTAATAGTTGAGCTGATGAAAATAAAGATTGAGTTGTCAATGTTGTTAGGATAGGATTCGATCCATAAAGGAAAGGAAAAAAATGTAATGATAGATGGGGAATGGAATAGGAGAGTTAGTATGCGAGAAATTAAGAGAGAGAGATAGGATTTGATAGTGAAACAGAGGTTAGAAAAATTGTTGTAATCGAGCCGAGAGGGCCAAGGCTCTATAATTTATATTTTATTGAATAAATTGATTAAGTGTGGTGTAGTACATTATTCTTGGTGTGAAATTCTCTTGAATCTGTGTATCAGTGTTTTGGACCCTGATCGGGTATTATTTTCTGTTGATGTGTTTTATTATTAATCATTGTCAGTTTGCATTAAGGCTTTATTCTGAGATTAAGCTAAACCTCTATTAAACCATGTTTCTTAAAGATATGTATTTAGCATGTGGGCAGTATTCCCAAGTGGTAAGCGGTATCTCGCACGCTTAAGAAATGGTAAATGGTGTTGTCCCAAGTCGCGCGATCAACCTTAGTGATTGAAACATAGCACGGGAAAACCACTTTTCTCGCATGCTCTTAACTTTATATTGGTCGTACAAGAATTCACGCGAGATGGTGCGATAACCATTGGATTGAACGATGGTGGAGATCATTTGGCTAGTTGGCACGTTATACAACACAATATTCGTTGGATCTGAGAGAGCCAGATCAACATGGAGATTTAAGCGCTTGGGCAATAAGAAGTCAAAGTAGGAACGATGATGATTAGTCAGCTTAGTGCGACCCTCGGGAAGAAATACACGTACATAATCTTATTAACACGTAGCTGATTGGTTTTTAAGTGAACCATTAGTCTAATTCCAGACTATCACTTCAAATTTGGTAACCATCTACATCATTTGCTATTATAGAAAGGATTAAGTCTACTACAGTAAGCATGCCATGTAGGAGAGGAGTTGGCATAGATCAGGGAAGACCTATAGCGAATGTAGTTCTACTAAAAGAGATTAGAAACTTGTGCACAAGGATGGAGACAATGGAAACTACTCAAAGGAGAGCACCTAATGAAGGAGATGTTAGTGTTGCAAAGGAATATTCTGAGGCAGAAGAAGAGGATGAAAGTGAAGCTGCCAAAGTCCTCAAGATATTGGCTAAAGAAAGTGGAAGACCAAAGGTGGAAATACTTTTGTATGACGGGAATCTCAATGTAGAAGAGTTGATGGACTAGATGAGTTCATTGGACAAGTATTTCGACTATGAGGAGCTTGACGACAGAAAGAGGGTGAAATTTGCAGTTACCAGATTGAAGGGTCATGAAACTATCTGGTGAGAAGAACTACAAACATCCAGAGCAAGAAATGGAAAGTCCAAGATCAAACAATGGTATAAAATGGTGAGTAGGTTGAGAGCTAAATTCATGCCAAAATATTATCAGTTAAATATTTTCAGACAGTTACAGAATTTGAGATAGAAACGAATGACTATCAAAGAATATACATAAGAGTTTTTTAAGCTGAGCATTAGAGCAGAACATGCAAAGGATGGCATATAATAGGTAGCCAGATACATCAATGGCTTGAGGTATGACATATAGGATGAAATCAATGTCTGAGTATGAAGACAATTGAAGATGCCTATCAAGCAGCTTTGAAAGCAGAGGAGAATATGTTGAGAAAAAAAATTAGAGGAATAGAGGAAAAAGTTTAGCAAGAGGTAGAGGAACAACCAGATCAAGGTTCCAGCACCCTCAGGGTGAAGAAGGAGGTTCAAGTAGTAGACCACCATAGAGAGGACACTTTAGTATAGGAAGGTTTGCACCCAGAGGAAGAGGCCAAGGAAGAGAAATTCAGTGTTATACATGTGGAGAATAGGGACATGGATCATGGGAATATCCTCATAATAAAGCAACCAATCAATGAAATGTGAATGTGGCTAAGGTAAAGGAAGAAAAACCTCAAATTTCAAATAAGGAAGAATCACCCTAAGTAGGAGAATCCTTGTTATTAAAAAGAGTATTACTTAAAGCAAAGAAAGAGACAGGAGAACCAGCTCAGAGAAAGAATTTATTCAGAACTACATGCAATTCCAAAGGAAAATGTTGTAAAGTGATAATTGATAGTGAAAGCAGTGATAGCTTGGTTTCTACAGAAATGGTGGACAAGTTAGGATTAGTAAAAATAGTACATCCTACTCCTTACAAATTATCATGGTTGCAAAAAGGACAATAGCTTGTTGTGACAGAATAATGCAAAGTAGAAATCCAGATTGGTACTTACAAGGATGTGATATTATGTGATGCAATGCCAATGGAAGTATGCCATGTATTATTGGGAAGAGCTTGGTAGTTTGATAGAAAAGCCATTCATGATGGTAGAAGAAACACCTATACCTTGGAGAAGGATGGAGTGAAGCATACATTGTTGCCATTAAAGGATGAATTTGACAAAGGAACAACACGAAATAGTGTTATGCTGATGAGTGGAAAGGAGTTGTTGCAAGAAGTTGGAAAAGTGGAAGAAATGCATTTTGCTATCATAGGGAGACCTAAGGTAATTTTGAATTCTACAAACTTGGATGATTTACCTAAAGAAATCAAAACTCTACTGAAATATTTTGTTGATATTATTGTGGACGAGTTGCCAAATGCATTGCCACCAATCAGGAGTATTAGTCATCATATTCACCTAATACTTAGAGCAAGTTTTCCAAATAAAGCAGCATATAGATTAACTCCTCAAGAAAATGTAGAAGTTGAAAGACAAGTATAGGAACTGATGGATAAGGGATTGATCAAAGAGAGTCTTAGTCCATGTGTTGTACCAACAATACTCAGTCCAAAGAAAGGAGGTGAGTGGCACATGTGCACAAACTCGAGAGCCATCAACAAAATCACAATCAGGTATTTTTTTCCTTTACCACGCATGGATGATTTGATGGATTGTATAAGTGGGTCAAAGTATTTTACTAAGATAGGCCTGAAGAGTGGATACCATCAAATAAGGATTAGAGAAGGAGATGAATGGAAGACCACATTTAAAACAAACAGTGGGTTGTATGAGTGGTTAGTGATGCCTTTTGGACTCACTAATTCACCCAGCACATTCATGAGATTGATGAATGAAGTCTTGAAGGAATATGCAGGCAAGTTTGTCATTTTTTATCCTGATGATATTTTAGTTTTCAGTCGAAGCAAAGAAGAACATATGGAGCATCTTAAGTTGGTTCTAAGAACTCTACAGAAAGAGAAACTACTGGTAAATCTAAAGAAATGTAGTTTCATGAAAGAAGAATTAATCTATTTGGGGTTTGTAGTTTCTAAAGAAGGTCTGAAAATGGAACTAGAGAAAGTCTAAGCAATTTGGCACTAGCCTATTCCAAGAAACATATTTGAGCTAAGAATCTTTCATGATCTTGCAAGTTTTTATAGAAAATCTATTAGAAGTTTTAGTCAGATTTGTGCACCAATTATTGAAACAATCAAAGAGACTAATCAACCATTCAAGTGGATAGAAGAAACAGACAAAAAATTTAAATTGCTGAAGAAGAAAATTATAGAAAAACCAGTTTTATCTTTGCCTAATTTTGGAAAAGTTTTTCAAGTTGAAATTGATGCTAGTGGAGTTGCAATTGGAGTAGTTTTAAGTCAGGAACATAGACCAATAGCATAATGTAATAAAAAAATAAATGAATCTAAGAAGAAATATTCTTCTTATGGTAAAGAATTTTATGCTATTGTGCAAGCTTTAAAAAAACGGAGACATTATTTGCTACCAAAGGAGTTTGTATCATACTTTGATAATCATGCATTGTAGTTTACAAACAATCAACTAAACTTGAATCAAAAGCATGCCAAGTGGGTAGAGTTTTTACAAAGTTTTACTTTTGTGATCAAACATACAAGTGGTAAGTTGAACAAAGTTGTTGATGCTTTAAGTAGGGTAAATTTCATGGTGCAAGAATTAAGAGTTGGTGTTGTAGGATTTGAAGAAATGGTTGATATGTATAAAGATGATGTAGAATTTAAAGATATTTAAATAGTTGTACAAAATCTGACAGTTCATAATAGAAGCGAGTCATTAGATCATCTTATCCAAGGAGGTTTATTGTTTAAAGGTAACAAACTATGCATTCCCAAATGTTCTATGAGGGAAACATGGTCAAGGAGAAACACACTGGAGGGTTATCTGGGCACTTTGGAAAAGGTAAAACCTTTGCTCAGGTAAACTCTTTTTACTACTGGCCAAAGATGAAAACTAATGTTAGAAGATTTGTTGAAAAGTGCAAGATATGTCAATATGCTAAGGGAAGAAGCCAAAATACAGGATTGTACCAACCATTACCAATACCAAACTAACCATGGGATGTAGTTAGTATGGATTTTGTTTTGAGATTACCTAAAACCCAAAGAGGAAATGATTCCATTTATGTTGTGGTAGATAGATTTTCTAAAATGACACATTTCGTTGAATGTAAAAATACTAGTGATGCAACACATATTGCTAATCTATTTTTTTCAGAAGTTGTAAGGTTTCATGGATTACCTATAAGTATTGTGTCTAATAGGGATACAGAGTTTGTTGAGCATTTCTGGAGAACTCTTTGGAAGAAACTAGGTGCCAACCTCACTTTCAGTTATGCATATCACCCTCAAATAGATGGATAGACCGAAGTGGTAGACAAAAGCTTGGGAAACATATTGAGAAGTTCAATGTATCAAAATCCTAAGCAGCGGGATTTAGAACTTGCTCAAGCTGAGTTTTCTTATAATGATACTCCAAACTAAAGTACTGGGATGAGTCCATTTCAGATTGTTTTTGGAATGAATCCAAGAGGTGTGTATGAGCTCAGAAATTTGGGCAAAGAGGAGACAAGAAGTGCAAAGGATGAAGAGTTTGCAGAGTAGATGTAGAGACTACAAGAAAATGTCAAAGATAGATTGTAGGAAAGGAGTGGCAAATACAAACAAAGAGCTGATATGAGGAGGAAAGAAAAAGAATTCCAAGTGGGAGACATAGTGATGGTGTACTTGAGGAAAGAAATATTTCCTGTTGGGACTTATAATAAACTAAAGATGAAAAAGATAGGGCCATGTAGAATAGTGAGAAAATTTTCAACTAATTCTTATGAAATTAAGTTTCCAAAAGGGATTGGAATCTCACCTATCTTTAATGTTGTAGATTTGTACCAATACAAGGAGACAAAGACAAAGATACATAATGAACCTGCAAAAGATGAAGAACATACTGTACCTTGGGAGGAATAAATGCCAAAGACAATCAAGAAAGAGGTGGAAGCTATTCTGGAGAAAAGAGTAACTAAAAAACTAGAGGACATGTTTATTTTAAGTATTTGGTCAAATGGAAGGGACAACCAATAGAGAATGCTAGTTGGTTGACAGCAAAAAAGTTGCAGAAGTATGGAGTCAATCCTGAAAGTTTGATGAATGATTCTTTTCTTCCGCGGGAGTCTGATGCAGGAGCATCCGGACTTAGCCAACAATGTGATTGTATGTTCACATGTTGTGGCTAACATGAACTGAATTTCATTGACCTAAGTGGTCAAAATTAGTTTTATTAGAGAGAGTTGGATCTCTCGAATTTATCTATTACTTCAATTACGGTAATAATTAAATCATTGTATTATTTTTAGAATAGGAGATAAGTTGTTAGAATAGGTGTGTATTAGAGGTTGAGAATAGGGATTTAATAGTTGAGCTGATAAAAATAGAGATTGAGTTGTCAATGTGTTAGGATAGGATTCGATCCATAAAGGAAAGGAAAAAAATGTAGTGATAGATGGGGAATGGAATATGAGAGTGAGTAAGCAAGAAATTGAGAGAGAGAGAGATAGCATTTGATAGTGAAACAGAGGTCAAACAAATTGTTGTAATCGAGCCAAGAGGGCCAGCACTTTGTAATTTCTATTTTAATGAATAAATTGATTAAGTGTGGCATAGTGCGTTATTTGTGGTGTGAAATTCTCTTGAATTTGTGTATTGTTCTGGACCTTGATCGGGTATTATTTTCTATTTATGTCTTTTATTATCATCACTAACAATTAGCGTTAAGGCCTTATTCTGAGATTAAGCTAAACCTCTATTAAACCGTCTTTCTTAAAGTTATGTATTTAGAATGTGGGTAGTATTCCCAAGTGATAAGCGGTATCTCACACACTTAATAAATGGTAAATGGTATTGTCCGAAGTCGCACAATTAACCTTAGAAGTCAATACGTAGCATGGGAAAACCACTTTTATTGTGTACTCTCAACTTGATATCGATCGTGCAAGAATTCACACGAGATGGTGTGATAATTGTTGGATCGAATGGGACAGATCGACAGTGGAGATCGTTCAGCTAGTTGGCACATGATACAATGTAATATTTGTCGGATCTAAGAGAGCCAGATCAATGGTGGAGATTGAAGCACTCGGGGAGTAAGAAGTCAAACTAGGAGCTACGGTGATTAGTCAACTTACTGGGACCCTCGTGGGGGACTATACCTACATAATATTATTAACATGCAGCTGATTGGTTTTTAAGTGAACCATTAGTCTAATTCCAGACTATCACTTCAAATTTGGTAACCATCCACATCAAATAATAACACAAGATAAGGATATAGTAATCTAATAAGTAAAAAGAATTCAAAAGCAATTATTTAATAAGAGAATCACTTAATACTTGATGCCCTAGATTTGTCAACATAACCCAGTGTCAAGAGTCCAACATAATCAATGGTTTTCTCACTTGAGTCTTGATTTCAATTTTTCACAAGTTTCAAGTAACTTCCAAGATCCATTTAGGAGCATACTATACTTTTCTTCTAGTGGTATAAATACCAAACTGAGTAGAAAAAAAGGAGTTCCCTAATCTTCAACATTTTTCTTTGGCCAAGGGCCACAAAAAAATTGTACAATGGATATGGATGGAATTTATGTTTAGACCATTCTAACATACTAAATTAAAAATTGAGTGCATTTTCAGACTATTGAGAATATAGCTCCTGGATACATCGTTAAGATCTGGAGAATATCTATTGACGCATCCCCTGATGATGGACTCACTTAGTAGTCTGAAACGTTGGGTTCATAAAACTCTATAATAGGTCATTCCTCCTCTATCTAAAAACTATCCTCACCTGTATGGATTCATTATTTATCAAAATGTTATTTACCCTAATCATGTGGAATTTGAAAACCCTAGCAATGTGGAATTTGAAAATCATATTTTGTGGCTACAAATTCTTAGTAGACTCCCTATCAAGGGTGTGGAGAGTGTCACTTGTGATAGCTTATACTAAGCTATAATGACTAAGGGCATGTGTGGAAAAACTATTTAATGGCTAATGATAAGTATTGATAGCCTTATCTTGTCATAAGAGGTCAACATGAGATTTCTCTTTATGCAAATTACTTGGGATGCTATCTTTATTAGTTTGGGATGTTAGTTTCCTCTTTATGAAAATTTCTTACAACCCATAAGTAGTGTACATAAGTGATACTTGTCAAAGTGAGACACAGACGACATGTGATGTAAGATACTTACCATAAGTGACATAGATAAACATTAATGCATTGAAGTAATGCACACAAGACATGACACATTATATTTGGTCTCACATATATGTGATGCACCTTAACTAAGAACACATATGAGATGAACATAAGAAATGCATGATTACCATCAAGACATATGCATTCATGTACATAAGTGATACATTATAACTGACACAATTAATGTTGTAACATGACACATAATTAAGACAACATAAGAAACACACATAATCTAAATTGACCAATGTACATAGTGGCTATAATATATGAGAATATATGTAACAATATTCTTCCTTCTATTAACCAATCCACAATGTTGAAAATTCATTGATGCCTCTCTTTATGAAAAAATGTAGTGTAAGCATATATATGAGAAGGTAGAGATAATATAATGCAAAATTCCAAAAGTTGGACATGAAAACTACTATAAAATGTGTTCAAATTTGGCTGCAGAATTAGGCAATGTAAGTAAGTGCACAATATTGACCTTGGATTGCAAGATGGAAATTTTTGGCAATGTATAATGACATGGAATTTGAAACGCCATGGTTTGTGCAATTTGAAAGACCTAGTTTTGTGAACTTTGAAAAACCTAGTAATATGGAATTTGATAACGTTATTTTTGTGGAATTTGAAAAGCATAGTTGGTGTTCGTGGTTTTTTCTTTTAGTGGATTCCCTATTAAGTATTTGCAGAGTCTGACATTTTCCAACTTGTATTAAGCTATGGTTGGTAGGGCTAGGTGTGTAAAACCTAGTTTATGGCTAATGCAAAGTGTGGATAACCACATTTTATCCTAAAAGGTAAACATAGGCTTTATACTTATGCAATTTCCTTGGGGTGTTATTATCGTTCATTATAATTGTCAATTTTATAAATACATGAAACATTATATTGGTGGAATTTTGTTGTTTATACTGTTGTGACTAATTTATAGCCAACACATTATAGGAGACTTCCATAAGCGATAGACCTAAATGAAACACATATATAAGTGACATAATTAAGTGATGCCCTATAATAAATATAAATATAAATTATACTTTTCAAAGTGAGCCACATACTTAGCCTTCCATGTAAGATAACTGTCATAAATGACATATTTAAAAATCAATTCACTAAAGTAAAGCACACTTGAGCAATGGTACAACATATTAGGTGTCACATATAAGTGATGGAACTTATCTAACAATGCATAAGTGATGCCATTTATCTCACAATACATAATTGATGCATGTAAGCAATGAATCATGATCTCAAGACATACACAATGATGCACATAAGTGGTGCATGATAGGTGACACATAATTAATGTTCTTAGACAACACACATAATTGGCACACCATAATAAACACACATAATCTAAATTGACCAAATTACATAGTGGCTTCCATATATGAGAACATATGTACTAAACATATAACTTCTATTATCTAATCTCTAATGATGATAAGAGGTTAGTGGCTCTCTTGAAGAATTTCGTGTAAACATAAGTATGAGAAGTTTGAGAGAGTGGAATGCAAAATTCTAGGATATGGACATGAAAACACTGACATAGTGAGTTTAAATTTGAGTGCATAGTTGAAAAATGAAAGTAAATACATGATATTGACCTCACATCACAAGTTGGAAATCTCCATAAATGCATATTGATGTGAAATTTAAAAAACCACAATTTTGTGCAATTTAATCTTGTCAATATATGAGAAGTTACTTTTATTAGTGTTGAGTGTGATAGGTCCATTGGATCCATTTTGGATGTTTACAATGAGAAATATGTGAAGCTAAATTGTGAAAATTTTTGTATTTGAAACTATAAGGAGGTGACCTATATCATTAGTGAGTGTTGTGATACAGAAGTAGATGAAAATCATTGAACAATGTAAGATTTGCTAGAGTGGATGAATTGGTTAGAGTCTAATGTTGAGTTTGACCATGGGAGTTTTACTTCACAAGGGCTAGTCTTATTAGGCATTTTTCTATGAAAAATATCCCAAATTCACAGCATTATTATAGTGCCATAAGAATAAGAAATATATCTAATACGAATGTCAATCGTTTCAAGTGGTGGTTATGGTGATTGCCTACAAGGGGCCTCTAAATATCATGTTTCTTTGGGGTTTTCAATTGGGAGTTGCTTATGAGTTATTTTTTGTATAATGTGTTGAAGGGGATTTTAGAGGTGCTAAAAAGAGCGCTGGTAGTGCAGGGGTGAATTTTGTAAGCTATTGTCCAAAGGCACTAGTAGGCACTAGCAATGACACTCAAAGTCCTAATAGAGTACCTTGTTTTGGAAATGGGCATATGATCACATATAAATATTGTTATTGCATTAAAATTCTGGTTCCTAAGGTTGATACAATGTATGTTATAGTTTAAATACCACACCTTGTAAAATGGGAATGAGTGCTAGCTATGGTAGGGTTCATGTGAATGCATAAACATGTGGAAGTAGAAGATATGGGTAGATAATAGGCTCATGCACACATATTAAAGTGATGGGTCATGGGCTTATGAACCATGGTGAATGGCATATAGAAAAGGAGCACTAGTGGAAGCTCATAAAACATAACATCTAAAGTACTTGGTTAGGAGGTACTTGATATTGTTCATTGTATGGACACATCAAACATAACTTGATTTGGTGTATAGTTGTAATCATTTTTTATGGAGTTGTATTTTATCACATGTAAATAGGGGTATGGATCTAATGTTTATTTAGGCACACATGCCCCCTACTTTAAATTTTTTACAATGTAAAGCCTAGTGATAGACCTAGATGATGAGTTGTGGGGTTGGAACATGTTGCATTATCATATAGATGATTTATAAACTTTGAAGGGGTGATATTTATCCTATATAAAATTTAGAATGGGGAATGTGACACTCATGTTAATTTGGTTCTAAAATAATTAAGATAACTTTATTAAAAATATCCATAATGTTAGTAACTCATGATATTTATTTGATGATATTTAACATAATAAACACTTTTGTAGAAGCTTTCACATAAGCAATTATTGATGGCTAATGTTCAAACCTACTAATGAGGTTCATCTTGAGGACTAAGATAAACCTATTTATGTGACTTGTCCAAAATTCTCCAAAAATAATTATGGATCACAAATGTCTTATATCAAATATAATAAATACTATTTAAAAACTTAGAAAACTGCATTTTGAAATGTTTCAAATGATCAATATTAACTTAAATAATTTAACTAGAATTAGTTGATATTATTGCGCTCTCTAAAGCCCATAATAGATTAGATGTTTAGGTGTAATGTAAGTATATAAACAATTCTAAATGTCGCTTATTTAAATAATAATAATAATAATAATAAAAGTCAAAAGTATGGGGATGAGTGAAAAAAATCTAAATGTTGGCTCAATTAATAACAAAAAGTTAAAGTAATAAAAATAATAAAATTCAATTTGTTATATTTTGATTTTGCTAATAACTTGTGAAAAGGTTTTGTTACACTACCATGAGCCAATAGCATGGATTATCAATACCTCAAGACAAAAAACCATAACCTATTTCACAACCAAAATATTTTATAACAATATGACAAGATTCTTAACCATGGATATTCGTGGAATATTCACCCCCACTTTACGGTGGATGTGATTAACTTGTTAAAAATTGGCTTTGTTATAATACCATGGGCTAATACTATGGCTTGTCAATACTACATGCCTAAAAAATGTAACAATCAAAATATTTTATAACAATATGAAAATATTCTTAACCATAGATATCATCCTCACTTTACCATGATATTATTAACTCGTAAATAGACTTTGTTCCAATAGACATTGTTACAACAATACTATGGGCTAATACGGTGACTTATCAATACCACATACCCAAAAGACATAACTTATTTCACAATCAAAATATTTTATAACAATATCACAAGATTCTTAACCATCAATATTCACCCCTTCTTTACCATGGATATTAGTAACTTGTAAATAGGCTTTTTTACAATACCATGGACCAATACCATGGGTTGCCAATAACACATGCCCAAAAACCTTAACTTATTTCTCAATAAAAATATTTTGTTTTAATTTAATTTTATAACCTTTTTTTAATTGAAGGTAATAGGAAAATGGTTATAATTAGTTTTGAGATATATATAAACCCAATATCCTCATGACTACTAAAAATATTCCCATATAAATTAAATTAATGTTTTAATAAAATTAAAAATGAGAATACTTTTATATTTAAATATGTGAAGTTTAAATAATACAAATATTAGTAAGAACCAACATAGATCTATCTTAACTAAGGATCCAAGTGATGACAACAAGCAAAGTGAAGGGAAGAGTGGGGGAGAAAAAGGGAGGGAGATATTGACAAAGTTGGAGGGTGGAGAGAGTGAGAGAGTGATGGGAGGAGACATAGTGAGGGAGGTGGGAGAGAGAGGTAGAAAGAGAGAGAGGGTAGAGAGAGAAGAAGAGGGGGGGGAGAGAGAGAGATGGATTTGGAGGGGGAGAAAGAGCCAGGAAAAACAAAGATGTAGGGAGATATAGTGTTGGAGAGAGAGAGAGGGAGTGACAAGTAATAGATGGATAGAGAGAGAGGGAGATAAGAGAGGAGGGAAGAGAGAGAATAGGTGGGGAGAAGGATAGGGAGAGAAGGGCAAGAGAGAGAGAGGGAGGCATAGATATGGAGGAGAGAGAGAGATAGAGATAGAGAGAGAGTGATGGGTGGGGGGAGATAGAGGGAGGTGGGAGAGAAAGGGAGAGAGAGAACTCAAGAGAGAGGAGAGAGATGAAGTTGGAGTGGGGGAGATAGGGAAGGAAGAAGAAAGGCATAGAGGGAGAAAGGTATAGATAGAGGAAGTGACAAGGTAACTATGGAGAGAGAGTGAGGGAGAGAGGAGAGAGAGAGGGAAGAGAGAGAAGTAGAGAGGAAGAGGGAGGGAGAGAGAGTTTGTATGTTTGGGGGGTGAGATAGAGAAAGGGAATATGAAAGAGACACATAGATACAAATATAGATATTATATAATAATAATATATAACCAGCCTAGATCCATCTTAACCCAATCTATCAAGCCTCGAGAGGGATCAAATCTCTCAAGGTGCAAACTTTTCGTCAAGTTTTGCACTCAAAAAGGAGGTTTGCACATTGAGAGATTGGATGTGCTTGATAGATCTGGATTAAGATCTAGGCTGGTAAGGTTTATTGTTTCTGTAAAAGGTAAATAAAATTAAATTAAATTAATAAAATAAAATAAATTATAATTATAATTATAATTTATTAAATAAAATTTGACCCACTCAAATTACATAATAATAATAAACAAAACAGAAAAAATAATAATAATATTTAATAATTATAAATATAATAATTTATTTTCAATTTCGATCTATCATAATAAGATGGATCAAATCTCCTTTTAGTGCAAATATTCTTCAAATATTAGTGCAAACAATTATTCAATTTTAAAATTAAAGGCTCAAATATTTCTTCAAATTTTACACTGCAAAATAAAATTTACAAATTCATACATAATTTAACATATAAAAATTTGGTAAATTGAAAATTAAAATAAATCTATAATAATAATTATTAAAATATTGTCTTAAAAATAAAAATAATATTTTTATATCCCTATAGCTTGTTATTTTGTTATTCCTCTAATTTTTGGTAATTCCCTCAATGAACATTGCCTCGGTCCTCTTTGTGAGTTTGGTCCTCCATTAAACGCCACGCATATAAAGAGATCACACGTGTATAAAGAGCTGATTTGATCTGATTAACTTATTTATCTCGCCCCATTGTATTGCTTTGACCAGCCAATTCAACAAACCCAAACAGTGGTCAAACATGACGCAGAATGTGACCGTTGGTGGCACCTTCATCTACTACAAACAATATAAACAGCATATTCATTTCACTGTATTGGATGTCGATGCCAATAAATACAGTGAAATGGATACTTTATATCATATGATGATCAGTGGACTGTTATTACTGGTAAATGAATTGAAAGTATGTAGACGATCGAAAATCCTAATTGAGATGTTTCTAGTTATTTTCAGCTTGACGTGATATGTAATATCTCATTACAAGGTCTTACACGGACTCTTCTGTGTTCGATAAATATGGTGAACCAAAACTTTAATGATGTCCGTGAGAAATGAAATTGTCTTCGTCCTTTTGATCTCAGAGATTATTGTGTAATGCTCGCCAATTGGGTTGGTTCTCCATTCGTTAGGATGTTATCCAGCGGCTGCAGCGTATTGTTTTTCTAAAATGTTTATATATTTCTTCTACTCTATGTTTCCTTTCTCATTGCGACGCTGGAATGAGGAAAAATAATGTGACACTGAAATGAAAAAATGTTGAGATACCTCGTGTTTTACTATTTTCTAAGATATTAACATATAGTTGTATTTTAGGATGCCGCTATGCTTGATCTTGCGTACACATGTTTTAATAGATACATTGTCTTGGTCTTAGGTTAGATATCCCTACGAATTTATAATAAAAAATGTATGTAGTTTAATTGAGCACACTTCATTTTACAGTTTAGGATGGGGTAATTTGTTGTTTTTTAATTTTTTTTTTTTTTTTTAAAAAGTAAGCTCTAAAAATATAGATATAGATATGATATATTTATATAAATATTAAATTCATATAAAATAATAAAAGTAAAATAAATATTAAAACAAATATTTAAATATTATATTAAATGTTTATATCAATTTTAAGAACTTAATATTCATAATATATATATTATATATATTAAAAAAACAAAATCTCATAGATGTATGCTAATTTTACTAGAACGCAATTCCAATCTCCTGAAACATAACTTCGGAGAATGTTCGTCACGCAAACGAATTTCCAATCTCCAAGAATGTAGTTACTTTAAATGTTCATAAGAAAAACGTATTTGCAAAATTGATAGTATCTACATTAATGGACTCAAGTTGTTGAGTAGACCTTATAATTGGTCAATTGATGCAATGATAATCTTGAAAGCACAGCATATGACATAAACATGGAATTTGCACCCCGATTGCAGACACTAATTAGTCTTCCCACATCGATTGGGCCATTCATGCTCTTGGTGTTTGACATAAGAGATGGTCGGAAATCTGGTTCATATTTGAGTGTTATTGATGAATTCCACGAACACATTAAAGCATTATCTCAATTCCAGAGATGAATACAAGTCTATTCAAATACAAATGGTAAGAATTTGTTCAAAACGCCATACATTTTATAATTATTGGAGTTTGTTCAAACATGTTTTATAAATATTGGTGTCTATTCAAAACTTTTCAGAATTTGTTAAAAACGCCATACATTTTATAATTATTGGAGTTTGTTCAAACATGTTTTATAATTATTGTTGTCTATTCAAAACTTTTTGGCGGTATAAGTAAAACCCTGAGTGTCTCCAATGTATATGGAGCAAAGTTTACCAAATCTTCTTTCAATATAAGTTTACGGGTAAAAACCCAAGGAAAAGCTCAATACAAAGCTATAATTGCAATTTCTCTGCATGCATCAATACAAAGTTTCAATTGCAACTTTTGTGCATGCCTCCGATGTGCGTGAAGAAAGTTACCCGTATCTACTATGGACATAACCTCAGGTGTAAAATCCCAGCTTAGGTGTAGGACCCAGCAAAACGATGCAAATATTCAAATATAAATGGTTGGTTAAAATCACACAATTCTATGATTATCTGAGCCTATTCATAGCTATTTTGGTGTAGGGGTAGAAGGCTAAAATTGGATGTGAAAGCAAACACAATTTATAATTATAAAGTCTATTGAGAGCAATTTTGGTGTATATGTAAAAGCCTAACTGGGAACTCACTCAATGAAGCCTTCGTAATGCATAAGAACATCTACAAGACTGCAATCACTTTATCATGTCCAAATGAAACGAAATCCTGAACAAACATAGAACCACTAAGCAGATACATTTAACTACGATAAAACAAAGATTTCCGACAGTAAGTTTGGAAGAGAATTCTAAAACAAAAGAGCAAAATTCTAAACAAATTGTTTTAACCTATAATATAATATGATATGAAAAAATAGAATATGTAAGAGAAAAGGCAAGATTGGGTACGGAGTAGCTTACGCACCCACCCATCACTAGCTCAAATCCCTATATAATGAATGATACAATGGAATCTATTTTGTTTCCGTAAGTGAAGTGCATATATCCAATGGAGGCCATTTGAATTCCAATATCAAGTGATCTTCAGCAAATATTCCTTCAACAAAAATGACAGTTGTGAAGGAATTCAGAATAAAGAGCGGAAGCATTAGCAACAAGAGAAGATCACAGCTACTGCTGTTAAAATAACACACAACCAAATATTAATTTACAGAAGGTCAACTCTGAATCCTTCAATTGGAATTGAAGGAATTGAAGTCACCGCTGACTGGTGTCCTGTACTTCAACTAGTATTGGAGTGTTGAGCGTGACTAATATTGTCTTGAACCTGCAAAGGGATAGCAGAGTGCCGAGTGAGTGAAATGGTTGTGAAGTCACACTACCCATAATCTCTGTATAAAAAAAATTGTAGTGTATGAGGAAAGAAGAGCTGCTGCTGTCAAATTCGAGGTTGTGCGTGAGAAGGACCTGCTGTTGCAAGATGTCATGTTGTTAAGCCTGAGGTTTTAATTCAAGTATATGAAGGTGAGTGGGCGCGGACGAAGGACAATAACCTGCTCGAAAAATTCGAGTTCACAAGAATTCCTGTATATGCTGAAAATTGAGGTGTCGACTAGTGAACTGTGCAACGTAGAGCTGATCGCATGAAGTGAGTCCAGAAGAGGAGCGAGGTTGATTTCGAGAGGCTGCGTTGTGAAGAAGAACGCAGCAAAGGACGAGAAATTTAGAGTCCGTTTGGAAAGAGCGTTGAACCTGCATGTTCAGCCCATTTGTGAAGTAGCCAGCATCAAAGTTTTGCCAGCTAGAGATCGGTGGTGTGGTAGAGTTGCAAGCCTGAAGAGCAAGCGGCCCGTGTGAGAAGAAGCTGCCTGGACAACTCGTAGGCGTTGTGAACAACGTGGAGTTTCCGTGCTTGATCCACATGGTGTGAGAACTCGCATTGAAGATTGAAGAATGTGTTGAGTGTTGTGTGACAAAGAGGTTGTGCAGATTGACCCGCTTGTTGGAAATTGCCGACTGGAATTGTGAAGAAAACGTGGCTGTTGAAGAAAGGTCGTAACTGAGTATTACATTGTTGTCAAAGCAGTGCGTTGATTGTTGTTTGAAGTTTTTGGGAAGAAGCTTGTGTGTTCTTGATAGAGACCTCTTGTGCAAGATTTGGTGTGTGTTATCACTGTTGAAGCTGACTGGAGTTGTGAGTGTGTTCGAGTTTGCGAAAAAGGTGAGGCTAAGTATGAAGCCGTAAATCAGAGCCTAAGTGCTGGAGTTCGTGTTGCTTAGAGAACTCATGGATGACATAATTGAAGAAGTGAAAGTGATATACCATGATGAAACTTTTTCAAGTGAAGATTGGTTCCAAGTGTTGCAGGAAAATGAACTCATAGATAAACTCGAAAAGAAACTCATAGATAAACCGCTCAATGGAACGGTAGTTCAGCTTGAAGATCAAGTTGGTGAGCCATATGGAACTGAGTATAAAGATTCGGAGAGAAAGATGAAAGAAAGAAAACCCTTTCAAAAGAGCAGGGTGGAAAGAATCAATATGGTTCTTTTTATGATATTTTATATAAATCTAACATTGCTTTTAAGTGTATTGACAGTCAAGAATAAGCAATAAAAGAAGAAATTTCAAGCATTAAGGATAAGTATAAGTCCCAAGAACCTGCCACAATATTGAATATAAAGAATGTTAATATTCAATCAAGAAAAGAGAAGCTCCATCACTATCTTATGGTGGAGATAGAATAGCACCATCAACATGGACCCTTTAGAAAAAATGCAAAGATGAAACTATTCAGAGGATACAAAATCTGGAAGAAACAGAAAAAGAAATCCATAGCAAGTGTTGATATCAAAGTTTTGAGTCATTGTTTAAGTTATGTTGAGTCATAGTTAAGTTGTGATTCTTAATTAAGGGGGAGTCTTTAAAATAATTACGTCTGTCATTTCACTGATGCTCGCCACCGCCGGCACATCGCCTCATCGAACACCCTTTACCCTGTTGATCTTCGAAGGGGTGCAATCGCCTTAACCTTTTCAATTCCGAATGGACACCATTGCCATGACCCTTCTAGCATGAAGAGGCCTTAACCGACTTAATCATTTTATATAAATATAGTTGATCTGGGTTAGAAGTCGTATGTAGAGTCCACATGCACAGTCTAAGTTGTAATGTGGCTATAGCTGCTTTGCCATTTGCCATTTCATGGTTATGTAAATGAGTAGTATTTTTTATAGTAATCGTAGCTGCCTATTGTTTATAATAATAATAATAATAATATCCATTTTTAAGGTCACAGCCAAGCCAGACACCAAATTGGTGTATGAGACCCCCTTGTTTGTAGGACAAGGGACCCAGAAGTCGTATGTAGAGTCCACATGCACAGTCTGAGTTGTAATGTGGCTATAGCTGCTTTGCCATTTGCCATTTCATGGTTATGTAAATGAGTAGTATTTTTTAAGGTCACAGCCAAGCCAGACACCAAATTGGTGTATGAGACCCCCTTGTTTGTAGGACAAGGGACCCACCTCCGTGCAGCGATTTGACTGCTAAGTCTACGAAGGCATACATACTCTACCCCCCTCTGGTTTTGAACCTATGACCTCTTAGGAGGAAACACATGCTCTTAACCATTAGGCCCACTCAAGCTGTATATACTCTTGTGACTAATATATAGCCAACACACCATAGGAGACTCTCATAAGTGACATAATTAAGTGACACCCTATAAGAAATGTACATATAAATGATACTTTTCAAAGTGAGACACATACTCAACATGCCATGTAAGATAACTGTTGTAAATGACATAGTTAAGCATCAATGCATTGAAGTAAAGCACACTCGAGCAATTGTACAACATATTAGGTGCCACATATAAGCGATGCACTTTATCTAACAACACGTAAATGATGCAACTTATCTAACAATACATAAGTGATGCATGTAAGCAATGAACCATGATCATCAAGACATACACATTGATGCACATAAGTGGTGCATGTAAACAATGAACCATGATCATCAAGACATACACATTGATGCACATAAGTGGTGCACGATAGGTGATACATAATTAATGTTCTTAGACAAGGCACATAATTGATACACCATAATAAATGCACTTAATCTAAATTGACTAAAGTACATAGTTGCTTCCATATATGAGAATATATGTAGTGAAATTATACCTTCTATTAGCCAATTTATAATGATGATAAGAGGTTAATGCCTCTCTAGAAAAATCTAGTGTAAACATAAGTATGAGAAGGTGGAGAGAGTAGAATGCAAAATTCTAGGATTTGGGCATGAAAACACCAACATAGTGAGTTTAAATTCGAGTAGTGCATAATTAAATGATGGAAGTAAATACATGATATTGACCTCACATGGCAAGTGGGAAATCTTCATAAATGCATATTGATGGGGAATTTAAAAAACCACAATTTTGTGAAATTTAATCTTAAGTTACTTTTATTAGTGTTGGGTTAATTCTAACTTAGTAGTTAAAATAACACTCAATTAATTATTAATGGGTTTATAAATGGTAGTTTAAGAGTCCATTGCTTTGATAACCATGATTAGATGTGATGAATCATATTTAAAGACTTGAAGAACCCCATTGTGAGATGTCTCAAGTGGTTTTCCTCGATGTGGTTTCAACATTTTTGTTAAGGCTAATACTTGTCTATTTGATGCTAGTTTAAAAATAAGGGTTTCCATGATAAATTTGTACTTTATGTGTACACTTCTTGTTGTGATCTTTCTCTTTTAGTTTTTAACGTGTGGTATCAGAGTTCTGTAGATTTGAAATCTTAGGGAGAGTAGTCTAACCATGGCTGTGATAGGGCCATTGGATCCATTTTGGATGTCTACAATCAGAAATATGTAACACTAAATTGGGGAAATTTGTGTATTTGAAACTAGAAGTAGGTGGCCTATATCATTAGCAAGTGTTATGAGACAAAATTAGATGAAAATAATGAACAATCGAAGATTTTGATAGAGTGGATGAATTGGTTCAAGTCTAGTGTTGAGTTTGACCATGGGAGGTTTATCTTCACCAAGGGCTATTCTTATTAGGCATTTGTCTATGAAAAGTAGCCCAATTTCACATGGTTATTATGGTGCCATAAGAATAAGCAATAGCTCTAGTACCAATATCAATCGTTTCAAGCGGTAGTAGTGGTGATTGTTTACAAGGGCCCTCTAAATATCATGTTTCTTTGGGGTTTTCAATTGGGAGTTGCCTATGAGTTGTTTGTGTTATACTGTGTGGAAGGAGATTTTAGAGGTGCTAAAAAGAGTGCTAGTAGTGCAAGGGTGAATTTTGTAGGCTAGCATCCAAAGGAACTAGTAGTCGCTAGGAATGATACTCAAAGTCCCAATAAAGTACCTGCTTATGGAAATGGGCATATGATCAGATATAAATATTGCTATTGCATTAAAGTTTTGGTTCCGAGGTTGATACGATGTAGGTTAGAAGGTAAAGACCACACCTTGTAAAATGGGCATGAGTGCTAGCTATGGTAGGGTTCATGTGGAAGTAGAAGATATGGGTAGATAATAGGCTCATTCATACATATTAAAGTGATCTTCATGGGTTTATGAACCATGGTGAATGACATATGGAAGAGGAGCGCTAGTGGAAACTCACAAAACATAACATCTAAAATACTTGGTTAGGAAGTACTTGTATGGTTCATTGTGTGACACTTCAAACATCACTTGGTGGGGTGTATAGTTGTAATCATTTTTTATGGAGTTGTATTTTATCACATGTAAATAGAGATATGAATCTAACATCTATTTAGGCAAACATGCCCCTAGTTTAAATTTTTTACAATCTAAAGCCTAGTGATAGACCTAGATTGTGAGTTTTGGGGTTGAGGGCATGTTGTGTTATCGTATAGATGATTTATAAACTTTGAAGCTGATAGTATTTATCTTATATCAAATTTAGAATGGAGAATGTCACACTTATTTTAAATTGGTCCTAAAATAATTAAGATAACTTTAAATTTTTAAAAATATCTATAATGTTAGTAACTCATGATATTTAACATAATAAATACTATTTAAAAACTTAGAAAACTACATTTTGAAATGTTTCAAATGATCAATATTAACATAAAGCATTTAACAAAAATTAATTGATATTATAGGGTTATGTAATGTAAACTTTGACGGGTCATATTACATAAAAATAAAATAAAATTAATAGAGTAAAATAAATTAATAATTATAATTATTAACTAAAATTTCTCTTCAAATTACATAATAATAATAATAATAAATTAAAATTAGAAAATAAATAAATAAATAAAAAGTAAATAATTATAATTACAATGCTTTATTTTTAATTTCTAATGAAACCAAATCTTTCTTGCTGCAAATTTTTCTTCAAATTTTGAATTAAAAATGATTTTTACCAGTCAAGAGATTTGATAATTCAAAATTAAAATAAATCTAAACTAATAATGATTAAATATTATATAGATAATTTTTTTATATGCCTGTAACTTGTTATTCTGTTATTCCTCCTTTAATTTTTAATAATTCCCTCAATGAACATTGCCTCTGTCCTCTTTGTGAGTTCGGTCATCCAATGAAACGCCACGCGTATAAAGAGATCACACGCGTATAAAGAGCTGATCTCTCATTAACTTTTTTTGACCTCCCCCCCATTCTATTGCTTTTATCAGTCAATTCAACAAACCCAAACAGTGGTCAAACATGAGGCAGAATGTGACCGTTCACGGCACCTTTACAATACAAAGCTCAATACAAAGCTATAATTGCAATTTCTGTGCATGCATCAATACAAAGTTTCAATTTCAACTTTTGTGCATGCATTCGATGTGCGTGAAGAAAGTAACCTTATCTACTATGGACATAAGCTCAGGTGTAAAGACCCAGCTAAACAATGCAAATATCCAGCTAAACAATGCAAATATTCAAATATAAATGATTGGTTAAAATCACACAATTCTATAATAATCTGAGCCTATGCGAAGCTATTTTGGTGTAGGGGTAGAAGGTTAAAATTTGTTGTGAAAACACACACATTTTATAATGATAAAGTCTATTCAGAGCATATTTTGTGTATAGGTAAAAGCCTAACTGGAAACTCATTCATGTACATGCCTGCAATCAGTTTTGTCATGCCCAAATGAAACAAAATTTTGAACAAAGATAGAACTACTAAGCAGATACTTTTAAATACGATAAAACAAATCCTACCGTAAGTTTGGAAGAGAATTCTAAAAACAAGAGAGAAAAATTCTAAACAAATTGTTTTAACATATTGTATAATATGATATATGTAAACCTCACATGACAATGGAAATAATGAAACTTCTATAGATATAACCTCAGGTATCAGAACTTCAATTAAAATCTCCAGCATATTTATCGAACACAAAAGAATCTGTGTAAGGACTTGGAAAGAGATATTAAAGATCACACCAAAGTGAAAATCATTATAGACATTTCAATTAGAATTTTTGGTTATTCAGATCAATTTTCAATAATAACAGTCAACAGAAATGTTGGATTGTTACAAGGTTTATCATCATAGAATGTAAACATATTCGTTTTATTGAATTGCATAGTAGAAATAAATAACTTGTTACTATCTATATTATTTGTTATATATTTAAAAAAATTGATCCTAGGTTCAGATAAATCTAATTCTAATTAACATATATTGAATCACATTCTTAAAACGAATCGTAAGAACGCTTCAAGGAATGAAGTCAATGAAATGTCCATGAATTAAATTTCCAAAAATAGCATATAATATAATGTTGTGTCAAAACAATAAGTCAAAGCTGGAACATACTTAGATTAAAATCTTGAACATATTAAACAGAACGCCTTGCAAAGAAATATTATAGTTCACCTCAAGGTTGAAATCATTAGAGAAATTTCAACTATAATTTTCAGTCACTGACATCCTTTCAATATATCCTGTTTGTAGTACATCAAGCTGCCATGAATGTCCTCAACCTGCTTTACATTTGACCAGTGTTGTGAATTTCAAAATTGGATGGATCGGTAATAAATATTGCAAATATCTACCTTAGAAAAACAAGGCAATCGGGGGTTGATAATTACAACTCACCTCTTTAGCTGGGTGACCATTGACTGGAAGGTCAAAATGATAGCGAGAAAGAACAGAAGTGAGCTTCCCTGAAAGAATCTGGGGAATACAAGTTTCCATATATTGATATCAGGGAGGAAATAAGTAAATTCTAATCACAAACCTAGAGAATGTTTAATAATTTATTGATGGCCATTGTAACCTGTTATTTCTTACCTCCACTTGACTCTGCAAGGACTGCACATAGTTGATGATTGTCTCCAGCACAAGTGCTTTGCCTGTAACCTGGTAATTCACACGCAGCAAATGAGTAACGAAGTCAGCAACCCCATTCACCAGATTAATTAATATTTCATAAAGATTGAAACCTTCAAATCAACGAAGCAAAGAAAGAATTGTAAACACTAATGTGATTTGAACATTCAATTAAATGAAATCTGGCAAGAAATTTTCTCTACCTTGTTGCAGCCTGGAACAAGGTCCTGTAAAACTCTCATTCGCTCACTTATCTTCTCCCTTCTGACCTGCATTTGATAAAGATTTAATGGAGGAAATCTATTACATTGGTATTGGACTAAGTTATTACCAGTATATCCATGTATTTACCCTTTCTGCGAGGCTATGACTGTCTGTAGCCTGACCTCTTCTTGTTCTAAGGTGGATGTAATCTTTTTGAGGCTCATCCTTTGGTTTGTCCATGACATTATTGGTAAGTAATTGAGGAGGGTCACCTCTAATAACATCTGACTTAGGGTTTGCATTCTGTTCATGATCTTTGGAAATGCTTGAACTTTGGGAAGATTTGTGTTTATGCCCTTTGGATTTCTGAAACCACATATCAAATCACATTAGAATAATATTTATCGTTTATCATAAACCAAAAAAGGGATATATTTGTGATTTAGCCGGTTTTGAGTTGTTATTCTTCCCAGTTCAATCCTGTCCAGCAGCATGTTAATATTTTAGTGGAATCCTCTCGGTTTCCCTTTCAAAATTGTAAAATGGACAAATCATATTCCCAAACCAACCCACCAACCAAAAATTTAGCAGCTGAAAAAACTAAGTCACCCCAAATATTAATATGATCACTCAAGACATTGACCTGGCATGTTATATATAATTAAATAAATAATAATAATAATAATAATAATAATAATAATAATAATAATAATTAATATTCAAAAATAACTCTTTACAAAAGAGTTCTACATAATATGAAAATTAAATCACATTAATTACTAAAAATATTGAGCATGCCTACCTCATTTTAAACGCGATATGACATCTAATCTGGTTTTGGTACTTTCAAGTAATTTATAAATTTAAAATAAAATAATGGTCCACGCCTCATAAATTAAGATGAACCTACTTTTAATTAAAAGGGATATATATATGTTTGTGATTAAGAAATTTGCAACAAATTGGTTTTACATCCTCAAATCTCTTAATATATAAGATTTCATTTTCGCAAAAGCTTATCAATTTAGCTACCTATATAACTATATCATAAAATAAAATAAAATATATTCAACTCACATAAAACTATAAAATAAAATAAAATATATTCAACTCACATAAAACTAAAATAAAATGAATAAAATATATTTAACTCACATAAAATGGAAAAATAAATCTTAATCATTCTTAGAGTCACTCACCTTGAGGGGTCCCTTCTGAGCTGAAACCTGAATATATGTCTCCATGACACTTCCATAGGCATATTGATCGGTTTTTCTTTTCTTCATCTTTGCAGGGGCTGTATGCCCTTGGCCTCTATACGTTAAGGGTTTACCAGCACACATATCTTTATCTGTCAGTACATCGTCATTCTCCACATTACCTAGCGTAAGTTTATGCAGATGACTGGCCTCATAATCCTCTCTTTCTTCGGTCACAATGCTTTTAGTCTCACTATACACCGCCCTTTCAGCAACAGATGAACCATAGAATGCTGGAGCTATGTGCTCCTCGTTGATTATAATGGGATCGACGATCTGCTGCAACCCTATGGACTGGACGCTTGACTCATGCCAATGCAGTAGCCCATTGTGAGCAGCATGAGTAGTATTAAGAACAGGAGGGTTGAGGTTAGTAGCCTGGGTTGTTATACTTGGGCAATAATCAGAGCTGATCAGCGCATCCTCGGGAGAAAACTCGATAAATTGACGATCAGCAAGATACTTACAAATATCGTACTGATGAGATTTTTGATCTTGAAAATCAGAGATCTGGCCTCTAATCCCAACGGAATCAGTAATAGAAGCCTCATAATGACCTGAAAAGTTTGCCATTGATCTTTAATTTCTCAAAACAAAGCAAGTGAACAGTGATAAGTCTGATAACAATTTCATCAACTGCTGATAATGATGAAGAAATCTGAAATCACAGTACTCTGCTTCAGAGTGCAGAGATCAGCGACCTGGCCATGAATGAAAGGTCGCTCTTTCTGGCAAATTCTATATTAAAGCTGAATTCACCGGCAACACTGGGTGTATTATTGTAGTGCTCTAAAACGACTTGTTCCTATCATTGTACTTCCGTATTTATCAAAACCTGCAACTTACTGTAACTTACAGAACCATTTGTAATGTGGCCCACTGTTCCCAGACACAAAACATAACTAGTACTAAAGGAAGTCGCTGGGAAACAACTGAAATTAATACGTCTGGTCTTCTCACTCTACCCACGTACAAATCATGACATGGATTCGAGCCCTAGAATACAAATCATGACACGGATTGGAGCCCTAGAATATATTTACTTTATGAAAAAACTAAGGTTTCTGGGCATTGCTGAGGCAATTATTACCATAATATGCTGACCGCACGGATCTCAGTTAAAGGAAATATTGGAACTGTAAATCTGTCGAAGTACAATGTAGAGTTTACTACGGCAAAGTAAGAATACCTAACTGGGGTTCCCACGTTTTCACCATGGATGCTTCTGTCAAAACTTCACCGTTATTGAAAGCTTATTTTATTCTGTTGTGATCGATCTCGGAAACTTTACTCACTCAATTCGAAGTCATCAGAAACCTAGTTGTTATTCAAAGCTTATTTTACTCGGGATTCGCATGATCACCGTCGATCTCCTCAACTACATTCTTAGGTTAAATTTGATGGATATTTAACATACTTTATTTAGCCGAAATTGCTATTATATAATATTTTTATTTAAATATATATATTTTTTCTATAATTTTAATTTTAGAGTAAGCAAAGTGATGGGAAATGATGGGGAGGATGGTGGGGTGCCGTAATCGTTCAAAGCTGTTGAATTGAATTTACGACAGTGAATGATTATAATTTCTAAGTCGTGACATTCCATTTGCAGTAGTCTATAACGCGACTTTTTGAAAGTTTTTCTGGCGGATTTTTCCGGTCAAAATCCGGCAACAATTCATTGGAATCCCAAGTTTGATAGCTAGTTTCTGCACAATCAATGGCTCCCAAGGGTTTTTCAGGGCGCTGAATCCAAATATGCAGTTAAAAAACCATTTTAACTGCTAAAAATCAAGATTTAACCTCATTTCTTCCGCCGGATTCCGTCACCGGAATCTCCAAAAAGTCTCATTACAGACAACTCCATTTCATTTTAGCCGAAGTTTCAAAATAAATATTATATTTTTCCTATATTTAAATAAATATATTCATTGCAAAGTAAACAAAGCCATGTGAGATTTCTACGTTGATGTACTTCTTCAATTGAATTGTCCACATTTGATTATTTATCAATTTTAATAGGAATTATAAGTTTTGATGAAATTTTGTGTATATTGTGTTGTGTGTTTAATGCATTTGTTTTATACATTTATGTACTTCCTCAATTGAATTGTCCACATTTGATTATTTATCAATTTTATTATTTATCAATTTTAATAGGAATTATAAATTTTGATGAAATTTTGTGTATATTGTGTTGTGTGTTTAATGCATTTGTTTTATACATTTATGATTTATAATGAAGGTTGAGTTTTTTTTTAATTAATTATTAATTAATTATTGAGACTCCTAGTGAGTTATGTTATATGGATGAAAAGAAATAGAAATTTTTTATATTTTAATTAATTATTAAGACTTTTAGAGAGTTATGTTTTATGGATGAAGATCATAAAGAAGGATACATAGTAATTTGAGGAAGTGCCTCACTTTGTGACTTATTTATTATTATACTACTTAAAAAAGGCCGGAGAACCAATACCATTTTTCTAGAATCAATAATTTGTTAGCTAAGTGTATCATGCCAAGTAATTCACCAAGTTGAACCTCAAATTGGATACCTTTAGGTATGTGTTAAGTAAGGAGAAATTCGAAGAGTGTGATGAATACCTCAAATTAGATAACTTTAGGTATGTGTTAAGTAAGGAGAACTTGGAAGAGTGCGATGAAGATAAGGCAAATGCCAAGTAATTCACCAAGTTGGACCTCAAATTGGATACCCTTAGGCATGTGTTAAGTAAGGAGAACTTGGAAGAGTGTGATGTAGAGACGACAAGCTATGTATGAATGGTTAGTCATTCCTTTTTGTTTATATAATTCACAAGCTACATTTATGTGGTCGATGAGTAATGTATTGGTACTCCATTTAGATTCATTTGTAGTGGAGTATTTGGATGACATTTTATATTATATATCTACCTTTGAAGAGCACATATATCACATCTCATAGGGATACTTTAAAAAAGTATTACTTGTTGGCTAACCTTATGATTTGTGAGTTTTCTATGTAGTCATTGGTGTGATTGTGATACATAATTGACCGACAAGGACTCAAGATAGATCCCCTAAAGGTGGAAACCATGCTCAAGTGGCTTAATGTTACGAGCTTTTGATGTTGGGTAGTTTAGTGCCTACATAAGTACATTGCACCTTATTTAATGATAACTATACAACTCCATGTCATAACAACTAGTTGTAAGAGTGTTACAAATATGATTATAATGATAGAGGGGGGTGACTTACTATAATGAATGATTTTAACAATTATTAACAATATACAATATTTCAAACCACTCAACAATTAGTTATGTAAACAACACATAGAAACATTAGATGTAAGTGGAAACCCATAAAGGGAGAAAACCAAAAAATTCATGTATCAATGTTGTTGTAGGGTACAACCTACTATTACATTATCTTTTCTAGCTCCAACAAGAAGGAGACACCCATCCCCTAAATTTACAAGAGCCCACTTGAATGAAGCACCAACTCTCTAATCTTTACAGGATGCAACTTGAAGGAAGTACCAACTCCCCAAATTTTCATAGGCACCAACCTGAAGGAGGAACCAACCCCATTATGTACAAGCACTGACCTGATTTACCTAGCAAGTCCCTCTTTCATCCATTTGTAAACATAGACTCATAAGCACATTCTTTTCGTTTTAAACTTCAAACTTACACTACTCTCATTTCTTCAACTCTCACTTAGTTAGATGTTCAACTGTAATACAAACATGCTCAAACCAAAAACTTAGATATGCTCGTCTTCGTAATTCTTCGGCATAGTGTCTTGCTATTATTCACCAAATTCTTCTCTTATATGAATAATCCCACATTACTACATTCACGCAAATCACACACATTGGTTCTCCATGTGTCATATCTCACACAATGGCTTTAGATCTATTATTCATTTGCCTCATAACCCAATGTTTTTGTCCCTAACACCCTTTATTACTTATGTATTGATTTCTCATCAGGGCATATCCCCATCTTGTGTCATTCTCTTCTTCTTTTATAGATTTGTCCCTTAGGTCACCATGGGTATAAATCCATGCTATTTGCCTTCATAGCCTAAGAATATGTTAGCATTGTAGTGTTGGCATATATGTTAATAGGGATTTAGTTTTATTTGGAATATCATTGATGTCAATGTGATAATGGTATCTATCATAGTTTGTGGTTTGTATGCAGATCTACTAGACATTGATTTGATGTAGAGGTTAGTTTGATGCAACGATATTGGTTCATGGTGAAGTTGTTGGCCAAATAGGCCTCCATGTTCCTGACAAGATGCAGATGTATTTGGCATGATAATCTCCTTATGTTTGTATTCTTGATGATGCAAAGGAGTTGGAGAAGAATCTACAGGGGTTGGAGATGTTGGACAGGTTCTGGAAAATCTTAGCTACAAGATGGAGGTCACCTAATGTATGTCATGTATTCATGAGTTTGATTACTTATTCTAAGTTTTGTGAATGTTGTCATGGAGTCAAATGTGTATAGAAGTATTTCATAGCGTCTGAAGATCGCTCGTGAAGCTCTACTCTAAGCGGCGGCCAAATATGAGTGAAAATCTTGATTTTTTAAGGGCGTATGCTATTGTTGCGAAGGAAATTAGCATATATGCTAGTCTTACGAGGAAACATATGTATGCCTCCTAAAAGTGGTATTTTCCTAAATATGCGCACACTTCAAACATTTATATTAGTTTGTATGATGGTTTTATTCTGTTTTTTTATTAAAAGGTAGAAAAAATGTTAACTAACTTCTAGAAGGTGGTTAAAGTGAAGAATATTTCTCATTAAGTGAAGTTAGTGGCAAGATCAAGTCAAGGAGTAAAAATGTTAGAGTATGAATAGTGGTATTTTTCTATCAATATCTAAGTGATATTAGTGTTTAATCACTTCATATAATTTATTTATTGGAGGAAGTTTTATGATGGACATGTTGGTTCTTTTGTGTGAGAGAGTTACTATAGTGTATTGGGACCCAATGATGAGAGGAGAGAAATAATTGTGGCAAATTACTAAAGGTAGCCAACTTACTACAAAATTTTGTGTGCATGCTACAACAATTGTTTGATGAAGGTTTACGAAGACATTTATGGAGGAAATTACTACTGTCATGGAGATTGAATGTTAGCATATTTTACAGAAGACAATTGCATTGCCAACATGGTATATGCAAGGGTTTATAGAAGGGAAAATAATATTTTTATTCCTGAATTTTTATATGGTTGTGTTTGTGCATTTAGATTTGTTATGCTATTGATTGAGATGTTTTTGACAATATGTATGCAGGAGGATTGTTGCATGGTCTTTTAGATCCATATAATGTTGTATTTTATAGTGAGGCTTTGATTTGCTAATATGGTTTTGTGCGAGAGAGACAACTTATTTGTATCTACATATTATTGTTGAGGCTTGAGTCATTTTGTTAATAATATATGTGTTGTTGATGGAGTTGTATTTAGTGCATCTATGCAGGAAGTTTTTTATGAATGCATATTCATATATATGATGATGATTGTATTGCAATAAAATTGATTGTTGTTTGAGAGTTTGTTTTGCAAGTTATTGTATTTAGTGGATGAGCTTATTCTATGTTGTGAGTCGAGTGTGAAAACCAAATGAAACAAGGTTTATTGTTTTTGTTGATTGAGCATATATGAGTCATAGTCCAAAAATATATCAAATTAGGTCCATGAGATTTGTTGAAGGTTGGGGATTTCAATGAGTAAGTGGTGGCTTGGATATTCAGGGTATAACAACATCCTTTAGGTGGTGGCATAAGAACTTGGGAGTCATGACTTCCATCTAGTGGTGGATGGATAGTCTAATAATGGCTGGGTGAGACATATTAGAAGTGGTGGATTCCAGTAGCTCGTGCCTTGCAAAATCGAGGGAGTGGTCACTTCTTGTAGTTTGTGACCACGAAAGTTCATATAGGTTTTCTTGTGGATTGAGTAGTGGCTAACATGATTAATAGGTTGTGGCTTGCACATTAGTGGTGGATAATGAATCAAATTTAAAAAATTCTTACATAATATAAGAGGAACTAAAAAAGAGTATCTACTGATGGAGGTTTTTACCCTTGTGGTTTCCAACTTACATCTAGTTTCCATGTTTGATGTGCTTATTGATGTGTTTCTATTTTGTCTCTTGATGGTTTATGGTTTATGCATTGTTGATCTCATGATACATGTTTAATAATATTGTTTCTCATATGATCGTGGTTAATTGTATGCTATTAGCTACTCATATATAGTGATGTGCTACAAATTAAGTGTATGATTCAGTTAAAGTTTAATAAAGGGTAAAAATTGTTCATAAGACACACTATTGATACACCCGCCCTCTCAGTAGTGTTCAAGGCTTCTAAAAAGTTGTATCAAAGTGGCACTCTTGGTTGTAGCTTGATCACTTGAGGGTAGATCTGTAGTGTATTAGCCAAAAAATGTTTTCTTTTCATCTGATGTATTATAGTAGGGTGCTCAATTGAGATGGATCATTTATAATATCCTCCATAATCTGCATGTGGAGAAAATAAGTGATTTAAAATATGTTAAGGAATATGGGACAACTTGGAGATCTTGTTTGGTGGTGATAGTAGCAGCAACAATGGAGAACTAGATGAGATCAACAAGAAGAAAAAGAAGAAAGTTCCTCAAATGAAAGAAGATCAGCCAAAAGAGTCACATCCTTATAGTGCAAATAGTTCAACCGATCATGAGAAAAAATAAGAAAATCAAGAATAAAAGGTACTACAACATAATCGATCCAAAGGTATAAATTTTAATGACTTGTGAGTTATAATTTGGATGGTTCTCATTCTAGTATTGTTAAGTTTCTTAGATATGATGATGATAATAATAAGCTTTTTAGAGCTAAGTATGAGTTTGACATGAATGTGGTAGAGACATTATTTGATGAGGTTAGTAGATTCACAACTACATGCAGAGATCAAGAAAATCTTTTGCAAATTTTTGACGAAAAGGAGAATGGACATAAAAAGGCGATGCATAGCCTGAAGACATAGTTGTAGGAGAGAAAAAAAATAAAGGATGTGTTGACAAATAAACTAAAGGAGAAAGAAGGTCAAATTGAAGACTTGGAAGATGAAGCAGTCTCCATGAAGACATAGTAGCTGAAGAAAGATAAGAGCACCAAGCTCTTGGATGGTGTGCCTCAAAGCCAAATATCTCGTATGAACAGATCTAGTCTTAGCTTTAAAGAGTCCAGCTCACAACTAGGAATGAAAAAAAATGGAGTACTAAAGAAACCCACAACAAAGAAATAAACTAATAAAGAAATTAATGAACGAAAAAAACAATAGATAAATCAACACCAGCCAAAAGGAGAACCAAGAGGAGCTTTCACATCCATATGATCATTCACTCATAGAGTTTATAACAGTAGATTTCAAAGGAAGAGTTAAAACTCCTTTTCCCCCTTCATGGATGAGATCGAGTGCTTCATTTGTTATAATTTTTGGACATGTGGCAATTACATATAGAAGCAAAATGCACACATCTATGCATCAATTTGATCAGCCGAGAAGAGGACCCACCTTCAGGTATATGAGTCCATTTAATGGTTATTGTTATGCTTATAACATGTTTGGTCATAAGACTATTGATTAAATATATAACACGAAGAGATGGAGATCTCGCATGAGAAACAAAATCTCAGACCCCTTAGCATCATATCTCGATCTTGTAGAATGTTATGTGTGCCAAAAAATTTGGGTACATGGCCAAATATTGTATTTTTTCTAGATTCTACAAGGGATTCAGTCAAAAGGAGAAACATAGTTAGAACATACATGGAATAAATATAGAGGAGAATGCTAAAGAAAATCAGTACACAAGGACCATGTGGAAGGAGGAGAAACTATGAAAGTGTCTTATTGCTCTATTCTCACAAGATGATGGTGTTAAGTGGTACATTAAGAGTGGATGTTCCCACCATATGTTAGGAAATAGGAGCAATTTTTTATCTTTGAAGATAACCAAGAGTGGACATGTTGTTTTTGAAGGTAGTGAACTAGCGAGAGTGTTGGGAAGCACTAAGGTCAACCTTGGTGAAAAGAGGACCAATATAGATGATGTGTGGCTCATTGAGGGTCTAAATCACAATATCTTAAGTGTTAGCCAAATGGTTTATGGACACAAGGAAGTGATCTTCAACTCCAAAGGTTGTTTCATCTAGAAAGAAGGTTCAAAGGGAGTGTTGGCCAAAGGAGTGAACACACTAGATAATGTATATGTGTTGTAGGGAAGAGTGAGTAGAAAGAAGTGATAGAACAAAAAATTTCCTCATCAGATTCTAAGTAGGAGAGATCAACCATTATTGCATTTCATTCTTGCATGACATATCTATTAGAATGTAAAGATATATATGAGACCTTCGTAGCCTTAGGAGGAGTGCATGGAATAATATGGTAGCATGATGGACATGTTTGTGATATGTAACGGCAACAACATGCTTGATAGTGTTTTTCCTTGCACAAGTAGGTCTGCAAGACAAACATGTTCATTCGAGGTATAATGAGCTCAGGGGAGCTATTCTTTCACTCATTTGTCTTATATAAGATTTAAGTTTTTGTCATAATGAGTTGGAAGTGATAAATCAATCTTTTATGTAAGTTTTTCTAATAATAGTTTTCATTGGTTGTGTCTCCATATATTTGGTCATGCATTGGTGTGAGATTTATAGTGTCTTGTAGCATCATGCATGGGATGTAAAGCAGCTTGATTCAACCATGTATGCATTCTAGTATGCACTCATTATGTGGGATAAGTATGAATTAGATAGGTATTTGGCATGCATTGTATTAGTAAATCTATATCATCCATATATGCTCTCATCTGAGTAATATTAGCCTTGTAACATTGTTGCATTCATCATTTGATTAAGTTGATTCATTGGTCTTGGTGTAAAGCATGCATTGAGGAGAGTCCTGAGAGATGGCTCAACCATATTTGGGCTTATTAATGTCATTGTAGCCATGTAATAGGCCTATGAAGCCTTGTAATTTCATTTCATATCAGTAGGTCATAGTCCTTACTCCATTTGGAGTAGCCTCTTGTATGTGACAAGGAGGCATTGGTGGCAGGAAATAACATGTACAACAACATGGAGAGATGATAGCAACCACATTACATGTAAATCTTGTGTTCAAAATGCTGTTGAATATTTCAGGTGGGGTAATTCCCTCATCCCCTCACATTGTTTTGGTTAGCATTGTTTTTCAGTGTTGGGAGAGAAATTGGAGTGTATGGAGCTCATCATCAGAGATGTGGAGATCAAATTGAGGTTCACATCAATGCCAAAGGGGGAACATGTTTAGATTGTAGTGTTGGAATTGATGTCAGCAATGAATTAGTATTGCTTTTCATATCATTGATGTGAACCTAATGATGGTAGCTCTCATGGTTTTTGGTTTGTATGTAGATCTATTAGACACTAATTTGATGTAGAGATGTTGGTTCATGTTGAAGTGGTTGGCCAAATAGGCCTCCATGTTCTTGACTTGATGCATATGTATTTGACATGATAATCTCCTTATGATTGTATTATTCATGATGTAGAAGAGTTGGAGAAAGATCTATAGGTATTGGAGATGTCTAAATATTTGTTTGAGATGGTGGAAAAGTTTTGGAAGATCTAAGCTACAAGATGGAGGTCACCTAATGTATGCCATGTAGTCATGAGTTTAACACCTTTTTCTGAGATCTCTGCATGTTATCATGGATTCAAATGTGTGTGGAAGGTTGTGATAATGTTTGAACATTACTGCTAAAGCTCTAATCTAGGTAGTGGCCAAAGTTGAATGAAAATCTTGAACTTTTAGGGGCATACAATACTAGTGTGAAGGAAACTAGTGTATATGCTACCATTGTGAAGGAAACTTGCGTATGCCTCCTAAAAGTGGTATTTCCTAAATATGTGTGCACTACAAGATTTTTTTGAGTTTTTATGATGGTTTTGCTCATGATTTTTTATTAAAAGGTTTGAAAAAGGTTATCTAATTTCCAAAAGGTAGTTAAAGTGATGAATCTTTCTCATTAAGTGAATTTAGTGGCAAGATCAAGTCAAGGAGGAAAATGGAAGAGTGTGAATATGAGTATTTGTCTCTCCATATCTGAGTGTTATTATTGTTTAATCACTTCATATATTTTAGTTATAAGAGGAAGCTTTGTGATGTAGAGTTTGGTTCTTTTGTGTGAGAGAGTTAGTATATTTTATTTAGAGCCAATGGTGAGACGAGAGAAATAGTTATGAAAGATTGTTGAAGGAGACCAACTTATTGCATAATTTTGTGTGCCTACTACAACAACAGTTTGATGCAGGTTTATGAAGAAATTGACAGAGGAAAATGCTACTATCATGGAGATTGAATGTTAGCATAAATTACACAACACACTTATATTGTTAACATGGTGTATGTAGGGGTGTATTGTTGGGCATATCATATTTCTATTCTAGAATCTTTATATGGATGTGTTTGTGCAATCATATTTTTTATGTTGTTGATGGAGATGTTTTTGAGAGTGTGTATGCAAGAGGATTATTGTATGATATTGTAGATCCATATAATTTTGTATTTTGTAGTGAGGTTTTGATTTGCTAATATGGCTATGTGTGTGAGAACCATAACTTATTTTTTTGTTGCAGATTATTATTGAAGGCTCAATAATTGTGTTTAGAATATATGTGTTACTGATGGAGTTATGTTTAGTGAATGTATGTAGGAGGTTTGTTGTGACTACAAGTTCATACATATGATGATGATTGTATTGTGATTAGATTCATTACTGTTGAGAGATTGTGATACAAGTGATTGTATTTAGTGGATGAGATTATTGTATGTTCTGACTCAAGTGTGAAAATGAGATGAAACGAGGCTCACTGTTTTGTTTGATTCGAGTATATATGGGAAATAGTCTTAAAATATATGAAATGAGGTGCATGATATGTGATTAAGGTTCTAGATTTCTATGAGAAAGTGTTGTCTTATGTATTCATAGTGTAGTAGCATCGTTCAGGTGGTGGCTTGAGAACTTGGGAGTAGTGGCTTCCATCCAATGGTGTTTGGATAATCCACCATTGGTTGGGCGATAATTATTAGGAGTGGTGGCTTTCAGTAGGTGGTGCCCTACAAAGTTGGGGGAGTGTCGGGTTCCTGTAGATGGTGGCCTACAAAGTTCATACAGGTTGCTATTTGAAGTAAGTAGTGACTCACATGATTAGAAAGTTGTGGCTTCCATGTTTGTGGTAGCCAGTGAATCTAATGTAAAATCATTTTTACTTAATAGAAGAGATGATGATGGAGAAGGTATGTCGAGAGTGGTTTTTACCCTTGTATTTTCCACCTTACATCTGGTGTCCTTGTATGATGTGCTTATTGATGTGTTACTATGTTGTCTCTTGATGGTTTATGGTTTATGCATTGCTAATAACATGATACTTATTTATTAATATTCTTGCTCATATGATCGTGGTTATTCATATGATATTAGCTATTGATATATTGTGATGTGTTGTAAATTAAGTGTGCGATTCAATTAAAGTTTAATAAAGAGTAAATATTTCTCATAAGACACACTACTGATTCACCCCCTCCTCTCAATACAGTTTGAGGCTTATAACAGAACATAGACCACTTCATATCCTTTGAGTTCTTATTTTAATTCCCACGTGGCTATTTTCCTATTTTCGGCATCCAAGAAACACCAAATTTTCAAAAGTAGTCGCTAATGTCTAGCTCCCTTTCACAAGATATTATGGGATAGATATGAGGGAATAATCCCTAATGGAACTTATCCCTTCATCGCTATAGAAGGGATAGATTTCTCTCATACGTTCATTCCTTAGCCTTTAGACTAGGGTTGTGATCATTACCTTATTACCACCTTACTCTATTTTTTATTCCTTGAGGCTTAGACTATTCTTTACATCCAACAATCTAATTGACCATAACATCACATTTCCATTAGTTCTCATTGTCGGGAAACCTCTATCTGCTAGACCACTTTACTTCTCACCTTTGGACTGCTTGACATAATGGGAAGTTAAGGATCGCTGATGCTTTTTGGGCCCACTGCATTTCCAATTCCCATCACTAGAATACTCTACCACTAATGGCTATTTTTTCACAACACTTATATGATGGGAAGTGAGTGGTGGTCATCAATTGTTGGGTCCATTACATTTCAAAAATTAAATAACTCGGTAAATATTTGTTGAACAACCTCCTAGTTATATTCTTGAGGCCTACAACATAATTTACCACATCATTGTATGCCATGTAACTACCACTTATCATCTTATCAAGCTACCACATAATCTCTTTGCCACTTATCGTAACACCTCACTACCATGTGCCACTCAGAAAAGGGCCATTTGAACACCCAAAAGGGCCAAATCCACCTACCACATGTCCTCACCTTAGATTTCCACATCATCTATTTTTCCACATGCATTCCACTATGGAATCCACATCATGGACCCGTGACCTAACACCTCAAAAAATATGCCAAGGCTTTTCTATTTCCACACATTTATGTTTTGGCTCAATGTTTGGGTTAGGTGGTGGAATAACCACCTAGCCACTAGCTGTCAAGATCCTTGTGGCAAAGGGTTGTGATCAAGAGAATTTCCACTGCATTGTTTCGTACTATTTCTTTTGTGTGTAGGTCAAGTATTTATGGTATTTCGATATGCACTTGGGTGCTAACTGTCGACCCCTTGTGATCAATCATTGTAACTATAATATTGCCTCATCATCACTTGTTGGTCATCATTACATTCCTCCTGAGCTTGCACTTTTAATTTTTTCATGCCAATCTGATGATGTGGAGCCCTTTCAAAAACAACAACCTTAGTTACCATGACTGAACTTCAAACCAATATTTCAATTTATTTCTTTGGATTTAGTCAAAGTGTCATATATCATTTGAAATCTCTTTGAGAGGGTTATCTAACTAAGTAATTTTCATTCCCTTTTGATCAAGTCACTTGTAGGCTAAATCCTTTCAAGGATATATTATCCAAATGGAAATACAGATTATATAATTGGTCTACATTTATGACTTAAACTCAAACAATATACAACCACACAACAATAAATGGCACTAGCTAACTTAAGCAACAATGACATTACTAGCATCATGGAAACAAAACAAGCTCCTCAACAGACTCCCCTTGAGCTTGACATCAATGAGAACAAGAAACTTCCAACGATCTCCCCCTTTTTCATTGATGGAAACACTTTCAGACATTGTTGGTCATTGATGTTTTTGGACTAAGCTCCCCCTATCAAGTGTTTGATTCTCCCTTAGCTATGAAGATCCAATTTCTTCTCAATCTCCCCTTTTGACATTAGTATAAAAGGTGTGTTCTTCTTTGTTGACTTCATTCTCCTCCTTTAACATTTCAACAAAGAGTGATATTTCAACATAATCATACTACTTAGATGTTTTTTGCAATGTACCCCCTGGGACTATATTGGATCCTTTTCTTTGAGAGTCTCCCCATGAGATCATTTCCTTTCAAATCTTTCATAGCCACACAATTATACTCTCCCCATTAAGGATTTGTCCAATTGTTCTTCCATGCACAATTAATATTTCTTCATTTATGTTTTTGAAGCATGCCCCCCCTATGTCTGGGCTTAATGTATACTATAACACAATTAGAAACACAATTCTTCCTAATTTGACTTCTTGCTCTTCTATATGCAGCATTCTCAAACTTTTCTATGAATTATTTTCATGTGCTTCTTGTATTAACGAGATCTTATGTAGTGACGTGATCTTAAATCTAAGCATTGGTGTCGGGTACCACCCATAATGCCCCCTTCTAACATAATCAATGACTCTAACTTGTTAATGTACTCTCGACTTGTATTTGGCTCAGAATCCTATCAAGGCTTTATTTTTAACCAGCCCTTTAAATTCAAAGAAAAGATAAACCTCTTTACCTATCTTGGATTTTTACATAAACTCTTCACACTTCCATATTAATCTCATTCACATAGTGATACATTTGCTTCGCAATAGGAAATAAGATTCTTATTTTAACATTTTATAACTTTTGAAATGATGGGTTATCATTTTAGGATAGATTTGACCTATAATGTCAATTTTCCATTTAGCAACCACTTTTTAGAAATAGAATTCACACCTTCACGATTTATTATTTTACTTGATTTGTCTTTACATGCACCTTAATCCTTTTAATAAAGTCTCAAAATGTGATGGGTTGGTTCTTTATCCTTCCTGTTTTGGCTACCATCCTCTGTAATCTATACTATTTAGATGATCAATGGACTTTTTTGATTCTTAATTCTTCTGACTCGTTGATTCCTTCAAATCATGTGTATCTTAGCTG
This sequence comes from Pinus taeda, assembly GCA_000404065.3. Lineage (NCBI taxonomy): Eukaryota > Viridiplantae > Streptophyta > Pinopsida > Pinales > Pinaceae > Pinus > Pinus taeda. The sequence goes on along the minus strand of APFE031484793.1, from coordinate 146,472 downwards.
TCCTAGTTTGAATATTGAGTAGCCAATTTGTTATCTCATATATTTCCTTGCACTTTCCATTTCCCTAATGATTGTTTTCATATGAAGTTGTACATGAATTTACTACTTCATTTACTGTATTAGGGATGTATAATAATGTGGATAACTTTCTTGTTTTCTGTATTGCACCTTATGAAATGGTGTCATAGAATACAAATGGATGTTGCTCCTTTTATTGATAATGAAAATAAAATATTTTCTTCAACCACTTGTTTCCATCCTTGCTTACCTTTAACACATATACATTATCTGGAGTTCTGATCCCTTTTGTTATTAATTCTCCTGAGCCTTCCATCCTAATTCTATATCCTTTTGAGTTGAATGTGATTTCATGTCTTCTATTAACCCTTTGACATATATTCAAGATGTTATGCTTTAAATATTTACAAGTACAACATTGGTAGCATTAGTTGTTTTATTATCAAGGCCAAATTTTCCCTTTTCCATCACTTTGTCTGATGTATCATTTCAAATAATAACTCATGCTTAAATTCCTTTATAGAGAGAAAATGCTCTTATCTCATGTCATACGATGAGATCATTTGTTGCCTACATACCATTGAACATTTGTATCTAGAGTACACAATACTAAATCACATCTGTTGTTATCCTTTATTTCTTTTCCATATATTTGTATTCATATTTTTGTTAATAGCATTTGATTCTAATTTCTTTTTCTTGATGTAAGGTAGTTCTTTATGTTTGGTTTACTCTAAAGGATCAAACAACTTACTTCTACAATCTTTTCCCTTATGCCCAAAATTGTTACATATGTAGCATTTAACATGATCCAACAAGGGGGAAAGAAATTCTAATTCTAAAAGCATTCTTACCATAAGCTCTATTATTTCTTACATATCCATTTGTTGAGATATTTTTCTTGCATAATGTAGACAATCCATTGCCTTATCTCCAAAAATATTGCAAGAAATATTGTAGCCATAGAAAATTATTATTATTTGATGGATTTTCCTTTGAGGGGAATGAGATCTCTACTAATCGTTCACTTGATATTTGTGGTTTTTCAAATTGTTGCTATGAATTTTGCATTATTGTTGTTGAGTTGTATTTCTATATTTTTCCCTTCTTGGTTCTTTCTAATTCTTTACTTGATTATTGTGGTTGAATTTATAATTTTTCATTTCTTGTTGCTCATTTTTATCATTTCCTTTGGCTACTTCAACATAACTAATTGATTCCTTGTATCTAGTTTTCTTGGCATTTCATTTTCCTTCATATCCCAAACCATATTTTGTTTAACTACTGATAATTCCATATTGCATTATGGTACACTTATCAAACTTCTACTATTGATTTAGTTGATCATTATGTTTTTTGAGATCATTTCTCAAGGAGACGATATTGTTTTCTATTTTTTTCACAATGACCTTGTTGTTCATTTAGATAATTATTCACTACTTCGTTCACTCTTTTTTAATTCTTCTTGTTAGGTCTTCAAGATAATAATTGTTTTTCTTATTTCTTCAAAATTTCAATCCTTCTTCTCATAAACCTGCAAGAATTCTTTCTATTTTTGATTGGTTACCATGAGCCTATTAATCTCCTCTGTAGCATAGATAAGTTTTTTTTTAAATGATATCTTCTCATCAAGGTCCCCTTCTTTCTCTAAATCCAATGTCTCCATAGGAATGAGTAGAATCTCTTTTTCATCGCTACTAGAAGTGCATCTATTATCTCATGTGGATTTTACCTCATTATCATCTTCATTGCTTTGAGCTTCATCCTCTGAACTCAAGTTGTTCTTTTTATGATTAGCATAGTATGCAACCAAGCCAACTAAAGTTGATATGAAGTTATCCATATTGTGGAGTCGTATATAATAAAATTCCAAATCCATACTATCATATGATACAAAACTACCACCCTGAGTAAAAGATAATATGAAAAAGTTCAAAACATGGCATTGTTACATTACAAATGAACTCCACTCTCAAGCTATTGATTTTTCTTTTCCTCCTACATAAGGAATTTTTTCTTATTGTAATTTTGTCATATATAGCCACCATTTTGAATGTAATTTTTCCTTTATGAGAATAATAATTTCAAATGTAAAAGGAATTCCAAGATACACTTGTGGAATATGAAGAGTCATGCAAAAGTTCATAGGTCATAGGAAAGTGAAGAGTAACAAGGAAACTAAAATGTCACGCTCATTTTTTATAAATAATGCCTTGTAACTCAAGAAAAGGGCTTATGCTTCTCAAGAATTGGCCTTGGCTTCTCTAGTTGTGCATAGGGGCAAGGATCATTCTTTGGAGAAGTAAGTGATAGCTTCATGTTCCACTATTGGGGCTAGTGTTTCATCACTGTAACAGTCTACATGGATGCTTCATTTAATCATCGGAAGCTCTTAGAGTCGACGCTCTTTCATGCATAAATTGTGAATGTTGTAAGACTATTATATGAATGTTTGTAGGATATGTTTATGTTATACATACAAAAATGAATGAACTATTTCATTATATTTGGATATGAACCTTGTTGAGTGGGTTTTGTTATGTATTTTCATGATTGTTGTTATATTGTGAAATATTTTTCATGTTAATTAATGATTTTTCTTTTATTGGTCTTGCATGTCTCTCCTATGATAGTACTACTAATTTTCTATTAGAGGCCCATGTTTAATTTCTCTCTCATGGAAGTTTCCTTTACACTTTACAATAAATGTCTCACAAAGCTTACACATTTTTTTCCTCAAAGATTTGCACACAATCTCTTATGTGTGTTTTGCAGCCAAAGTGCACCTCCAAGATCTTTTGCAATAGATTGCCAGGCCTAATATCTAGATGGGGCTCCTACTACAAATGATGTGAGGTATAATTGAGACTTCATATCGGGGAGACTCTCTGTATGTTGGTTATATCTAGTACGATCAACACAGGTCTATCGTTAAGCTGCTTAATTTCAGAAACTCTCTAGTTCTGATTAACTGTTAGCTATCGTCCAGCATCCTTAATATCCATTTCTTGCAATTGTTCTGTGATCCGTGCTATTAATAAATATGTAAATTGTTGTTGTAGCTTTGAAATCTCAGATATATATATATATATATTAATATATATTATATATATATATATTATTATAGATTACAAACACACTAGCTTAACAACACTTCTTTTCTTTAATTTAACATCATTCTCTTTAAGTCTTATTTTCTCTTCTATCCATGCTTTTACATCATCATGGGAATCTTCTTGTTATCGATTTAATGTCTGTTACTGAGAATTAAGTTTATGTACATATATTGGTTGATCATATGATATTTCTTGGGATGTATTCTCTTCATTAGTAATTTCTTCTTGTTTAGGTGGTAATAGCTAGATGAGATTAGGTGGAGTGGAGATGTACATATCCTAGCTATCCACCATACTAGGCTACTAGAGTGCTCGTAGATCATGCTATTCTAAAGATTGAATTTGGATTTGATAGCAATAGGACATAGAAAAATTTCCAAGGCTGAGAGAGTGTTGGAGATGATATAAACGAGGAATATATTGTTGAATAGAAGTAATATTAGAAAACATAAAATTATTTGATAGAAAAGATTCTTCAATACTAGTAGATGAAGAAGATACTGTAGCTTTGGATAGTTGGTACTGAATTTATTCTACTTTAGCTTCATAGAGATCAGTTGCTGAAAACTATTCTCCATCAGAGCCATATTGGGAAACTTCTTCTCTTTTTTATGAGAAAATTTTTGGTGTAAATAAGATGATATTTCATTTGTTGACGTGTTTCAAACCAGCCAGTGTGGTTCATTGTTAGGAGAAGTTGAAGAATTGGATCTAGCTTAGCATATTAAATAGTTAGAGTAGAACATCCAATGGCAGACCAGGATGATAGAGGAGTCTCTACATATTTTAATAAATGCTAGATTAGACTTCAACTTCGAAACTTGCAAGCGTGCCCATTCAAATTGGTGAACTTTAGTTGTAATGGGTTTTTTTTGCAGAGATTCAATAGTTGAATTGAGGCTTCTGTGATCCATATCAAGTTTATGACAAAATTTTCAGCGTAAATCACATGATATTTATGCCGAAACATTTCTCATAAACTTGATATGGATCACAGAAGCCTCAATTCAACTATTGAATCCCTACACGGAAAAGCCATTGCAACTAAGGTTCACCAATTTGAACGGGCACGCTTGCAGGTTTTGAAGTTGAAGTCTGATCTAGCATTTCTTAAAAGATGCGGAGACTCCTCTGTCATCTCGGTCTGCCATTGGATGTTCTACTCTAACTATTACATGTGGACAAATGAAATATCATGTGATTTACACTAAAATTTTTCCCATAAACTTGATATGGATCACAGAAGGCTCAATTCAACTATTGAATCCTTGCACAGAAAAGCCATTGCAACTAAGGTTCACCAATTTGAAAGGGCACACTTGCAAGTTTCGAAGTTGAAGTTTGATCTAGCGTTTCTTAAAATATGTAGAGACTCCTCCATCATCCCGGTCTACCGTTGGATGTTCTGCTCTAATTATTTAATATGTTAAGCTAGATCTAATTCTTCAACTTGTCCTGACGATGAACCACACTAGTTGGTTCGAAACGCATCGAAAAATGAAATATCATATGATTTACACCGAAAAATTTGTCATAAACTTGATATGGATCACAAAAGCCTCAATTAAACTTCTTCTCATTTAGCGGGTTCATATGTGTTGGACAAAATTTCCACAAGATTCTATTAACATTTGGAAATGACCTTCCTTCTTACATATATAACATATATAATTCTTTGAAGGAATCTTCCTTTGTTTAAATAAGTCTTTTGGCCTAGTGGATTGTTTTTACCCTCGTTGCTTCTAGAATCTGTGGGATTTTTTATAATACTTTGTATTTTGACATGAACAATGATGATTTTGTTGGACCATTTTCCTCTTTTGCTTCTTTTTTGAACCAAAATTATATGTTTTTGCGTATATATCGCAAATTTTTGGATTAAACCCTAGTTGATCCTTGACATTTTTCAGGATTTTCCGAGATAGACATGATTTTTGGAGGGCTTGTAGGATAATATCATTCATACTTGCTAGTGACAAATTTTTAATTTGTAGCTTATTCAAATTAGTATATTCATGAACAAGATCTAGGATTATTCCAGGAATAGATGTAAGATAGTGCCTTAGATATGAAACATATTCTCAGTTAGGGAGTTGATACAAAATATTTTGCATTGTGTAATAAAATTCTAGAATTTTTTCTGTGTTGCACAGAAAATGAGGCATATATAGTTGAGCAACATGATCTGTTGGTGGAGGAGTCAAACCATAAAATTTATTGGATAAGGCTTTAGATAGTTATTCTATAGGCCTATCAGATTCCGTTATACCAATTTTATCACCATGTTTTATCTATCCCACCACATTTGGATAACTAATGTAACACCCCAAGTAATTCTAATAGAAAATTCCTGTTAAGATACTTTGTTTTTATATTGAGCTTTTTGAATAATTTCCCAAGCATTCATTCTTTAGATAATCATCAACAATTCATCTTTCAATTTGTAATTAAAATTATGAAAGGAGGAGGGTCTTGATTTTCTTTACTCTAAGCAAGGGAATTTTCAGTAGTAGAAGGATCATAAGGATCTTTTCCAGTGGATAAGCCATATTTAAAATTGCACCATTTTTTCCATGCAAATTCATAAGGCTCTTATCCTATATCTTTAAATAGGTTCTTATAATTTTTACATCAAAACCATCATATCATATATTGTTTCATTTCCTAGAATATTCTTCTTCTTCTATATTAGGCTCCATCATATTGATTTTAGGAATCTTGCTTTTAAGAAAATCAAATTTCTCTTGGATTAAGTTCAAGGAAGTCCTCACTCTATTATATGGTTGTGAATTATGGCTAATTTGTTTAAGAGCCAAACCTCTATTCTGGGAGGATGAGGGATAATGTAGTTTGATATTTTGTTCTTCAAACTCACTAAAATCTAGAGTATTGTGCTCATATTTGTTAGGTATATAGGTTCTTATATTTGCCAAAGCTTCTAGTATAATATCAATTTTTTGGTATACTTCTTTGATAACTTGTGCCTAACTTCCTTAGATAGAACTAATTATTGGATGTAGTTTTTCCAAGTGTCATTTAGTATTGACCACATCTAGAGATAATTCATTTAGAGTTTGAATTAACAAACATATCTATTATTAGAATAATTGTGAAGTTTGATTTCCTCTGTTGGTTATAATTTTGAAGGCTTTCTATAATGGAGAAATTATAAATATTCTACTACAAAACCATTCTTGAATTTGGTCATGTAATTTCTGTGATCAAGCTTTGTTTCATCAAATTAGACCCTTTGTTCATCGGAATTTTCTTTGGGGAGATTTGTCATTTTAATATCCTTAATAGGAATAACCATTTTACTACATTCAATGGATTCTAGTTTCATCAAAGAATTTACTTCTAAAGTTAAAATGAGGATATGTAGGTGGTTCTTCATGAGTTACCTCAAGTTCTAATCCTTCACATTCAATTTGGAACTAGAACCATGATTTTGGTTTTGCAGTTTCCTCCATATGTTGGTGCAACAAAAATATGAACTCTATACCAAATTATACATGATATTAGCAAAAACAATATAACAATATAAATAGATAATGGAATGAGCTAATAGATAGAACAATACAGACAAAACATGCTTATGGGTCACAACAAATATGTTTAATATATATACATATATGTGTGTGTGTGTGTGTGTATAGATATAGATAGATATATATTTATATATATTAAACATACTTGTTGTGACCCATGAGAATGTTTTGTCTGGATCGTTAATATCTATTAGCTCATTCCCTTATCTCTTTATATATATATATATATATATATATATATATATATATATATATTATATATATTATATTATATATATATATATATATAATATATGTATATGAAATATATTTGTTGTGTCCCATAAGCATGTTTTCTCTATCTCGTTCTATCTATTATAGAACATTAGAAAGCTTTTGATCCTCAAGATCCCCAAATGAGGAAAGAGGAGAACATACACTTTTGAATATACAAGGAAACAACTTATACAAGGCTTGGAAACACTAAAGCACACAAACTCTTGAAGAATCTCTGGAATGTGATTCCTAAATCGTGAGTCTTGTCCCTTATTTATACAAAATTGGAGATCTAGTAGAAGAATTATTCTTAGTCATATTTATATTGGATTCTACGAAAAGTAGATTTGCATAGTAATAGAAAATCATTCTATAGATCTTTAAAAAAAATTACATAATTGAGTTTAGGACAACCCACAAAATGAAATATTGTATTATAGATCTAGAAATATATTATAAAGTGGAGTTTAGGGAAACACATGAAACTGAGTCGTGTACTATAGATCTAAAAAGATATTACTTAGTGGTATTTACAACAACCCACAGAACCAATACAACACCCTTTATTGTAGTGGATGAGTGGCCCCACCATGCTTGCTTAGTCATCCTCATCAGATGAATATAGGAGAAAGTATATTGGATCCTTGATATCATATATCTAGTGAGAAGCGTACATGTTGAAGTTTATGAAAAATGGTGACATGTGCATGTTCATAACATATTCATATAAAGGGACTATAGTTTAACCAAAACAATAACTTCTAACTTTAAAGTCAGGATATCTAGGTGATTCTTCAAAAGTTACTTCAAGGTATGATCATTCATATTTTATTTGGAAATGGAACCATGATTCTGATTTTCCATCTTCCTCCATATCTTAGTGCAGCAAATATATGTACTTGTTGTAGTACTCAACAACTCCCCATTAACTTTTATAATATTTGAACTAATAAATAATGGGGACCCTTTGGAATTTTGATAAAGTCCCTTGGCTCTAATAAAATAAGGCAATTTCTAGTTTTAGTCACCAAAACACATTTGAATAAGAAAATCTCCCTTATCAAAGCTTTCATATTAGATATTAGCCTCATAAATATAATATTCAGAAATAACCAGATAGGATTTTGCTTAAAATGTATTATCGATCGATTTATATTGGAACATTTAAATATTGCAACATTACTTATAATAAAGTTGCGATAAAACTTTCCCTTGATTAAAACTTTATGAAAATTTAAGTCTAAAGTTATATAAACATGAATCTATAGATAGAATAAAGAAAATCTTAGCCCCACATGACTGCCACGTAGTATATCAAAGCTTCCATATATAGAAACTTTAAGAACAAGTGCCAGTTTAAAACCTTCGATATCTAATACCTCTGATGTCCCTCATCCTTCGACATTATGATATCCTTCATCCTCTAATATTCGCATCCTATCCATATCAAAACTTTTATATCAAGAGACCCTCTTTTAAAATCTTCGATATTGCATCCCCAATACAGAACCACTGATGCCTCTTCCCACTTACAACTCATAATCATTATATGTTTGAATAACGCCTATCAGAAGGTGATGATATCACAAGTTTTAAAGGTGTAACCCTAACATTTCCGCAATGAAATCTGATGATATGCTAACATGTACGAAGCCCATGTGAATGCATGTTTATCATTTAATGGCCCAAATCAACAAATTTAAGGTTTTTTCAAAGTTTTAAATAGTTTAATCATTGTAACTTGATGTCGTTGGGGTTTGTCATAAAGACATGAATCATTATGGAAAATATTTATTTTCCCTAAAGAACTCTCTAGTTAAGGAATTTCTGCTTATTATTGTGTTTTCCATTACAAGTTAGTCTTGAAAAGAAAAATTCGTTGCAGATGTCTAGGGCAGCTAAAATAAGGAAGAAACTCACCCTTCAACTACAACCAGTTGCTCCACCGAAACTACCAAAATATCTACATTATTCTTAGATAGAACCTATTCTCTAGATGCTGGAAGCTCCTCTTGGGAAGCTATTTATAATCTTTTTGAAGATGAAGGGCCAAGGGAAACAAAGAAAGCAACTACGACCAATGCTTATACCCCAGTCTTTGAAACTACCTACAATGGTGTCGCTAATTCATTCTTGCATAAGATTGCAGCCCAACCCAAGATCCTTCCTTATATAGATATGGTTAAATGGGTTATTGATCATATGAATATTGCATAAAGGACTTTCATGACTCAGAAGCAAACACTCATTGGGTCATTCACCAATAGAGATTTAAGAAAAATGTATCATATATCACAACCTCAACAACAATATGACAAGAATTTTGTACAAAAGTTCATGAAGGAGAATGAGCATCAACCAGATCCCATCGAAAACTAGAGAAGAGATCCTAACAAACATAAGTAAGAAGACAATGGTATGTATTCTGTTACTTCCCTTGTTGGTCCATACTATCAAATAGTCATTATCTTATGTAGAATCTATGGTTACCCTAATACAAAGAAATTCTCCGACCAATGGGTACCACTCATTGATGTCACCTCTGATAGATATATTATGGATTGCCACTCAAATCATGAATCATAGGAGAAAACATTATTTTTCACAGGACTTTTTTACCCTTTTTTATATGGGCACCTATATAATGGTTGTCATCTGTTTCACCTCTCATTTTACTTCTATTGGATGCAGATGGACTATATAAGACCCTACCCCTATTCATAGTTATCATGATATACTATGGGAATTAGAATTTCATGCTCATTTCTATAAAATTTTCCATGGAGTAATGGTCCTCATCCACCAAAGTGTCTTTGATAAGAAGGCCCCTAGGGTTTCACTTGGAGCTAACAATGAATTTCTATCACTTGGAAACTGGTTTAGAGAATAATCATTCACTTATGTCCAGATATTTGGTAATCTTCAAATCCCCATGCTTTTCCCCTATACATCCTTGATAAACTTCTTCCCTGAGAAATAACTTACTAGATCGTAGGACATGGTCTTTCAAAGGTCATGAGTCATGCTTAACAAACATTGTGGCCTACTTTTCCTATTCAATGTGGTGTCTATGCTCTAGATAATTATAAACATGTTGGTCTTGATATTGAAGAGATATAGAGTTTAAACTTCCAAACTATTCTAAATAGGCAATATGATCCTAAGGAAACTACCAAGAAGGTCCCTACATAATCACGTATCAGGAAATCTATGCATGAGCCATATAATTTTGATGACTTGTGAATAAACATATCCCTATTCAATGGCTATGAAAATAGAAGAAACAAAATTAACTCTAGAGGATATAACTCAATTTAATTAGTACAAAGATAAAAGGATAGCTCACCTACCTATGGATTTATTGAAGTTCCCTCATCAAAACATAGAATGGGAAAAAGTCTTAGCTATTTCAACACAGGTTACTAACGTATCCCACAAAAAAGAGACAGGTACTTCCTCTTCTTCTTGGCTGGAAGAAACTCTATAATATAAAAAAACTTGATGCAATATGCAGACAATTTAGTCTAGTTATTCAAGAAATAGGGCCTCAAGGTCTAAAGACTTGATTGTAGGAGAGATTTCCGAGATTGGGAAATGAGACTTAAACATCTAGAGACAACGATATTCAGTGCGAGGGATATTTCTAGTGACCTCAATGAATCCATCAACGATAATTTGCTATAGGCCAACCTTATTCCAGACTACTCCAAGGGAACTCTGTCTGATATTCAATTATTGAGCAAGACATGGTAGGAATTATCGAAGAAGAAGGCTAAAAGCATCAAAAAGCTGTGAAAGTTTAACTTATAATTCCATTGGAATTTCTTAGTTAAACCTCATAGTTAGTGGTTAATGCTAAGGTGTATATCTAACATGACCACTCATATGCTGCTAACACTCAGGGATGTGGTATCCATTGGTCATATGTGAATTCAACTGTGGTCTCCACCCAAATTGAAGCCTATGATATATATCTATGAACTGCGGCAACATATGGGAGGCCAATCATCTTCAAATTCTTAGTTGTGTTGTTGTAACAAAATCTAAAATTGTCTTATGGTTTTATTTAAATGGTATTTGTTAAAACCTCTCTAGAATTTTATTCTTCTCTTATATATTTGTATTTTGTTTGAAAAATATAAATCCCCTTCGTTTGAATGGAGAAGGGGTTTTAAATTTTGTGGAGAAAGCTTTTGTTTGCATTGTTGTAATTCAAGTGATATTAATAGAAGGCTAGACTGATCTATTGACAAAGTTGTAATATATCGGGTGCTATTATCTGTTTATTTTTCCTGTGTTTTAGGAGTTAAATGGTTAATTGATTTATGTTTACTACATGCTTGAATGAAAGCCATATTACATTTTCTACTATTGTCATGTACGATTGAAATCATATATTGTATGTATAAACAACGAAATCATATATATGTGATGAGTTTTATCGAAAAAATTTAATTAACTTTTTAATTAAATTTTAGATATCATTCATTGTTTTAACTTCATGATCATTTGATAATCTATATTGTCTTATTATTTCTGAAATTATATTTAGATCACATATATAGAATAATATTTCTTAAGATAGATATATTGATAACAAATTTGTATATTTATTTATTCTCAATTTTTATTAATCAGAATTTTCATACATACATACTTCATCCACTTTTATCATTTATATTAAGGGAAAATGGTCCCATCATCCCCAGTTGCAGCCACCAATCCAAATGGAAAAGGATCTGCTCTAAGGCCTCCACCATGTGGTTTTCCCTGATGTTGAGGTAGACATTTCAAGCCTTCAACATTTTTTGCTCTAGAAGGAGGGTGTTTAGACTATGAATGGAAAAATTATCCAATCCTAAATTAAAAGGTCATTCTAAGAGTCAATATCCATCAACCTCACCACCAACTTCCAGATCACATTATAAATCTTCTAACTCGAGATCTAAATTTATTCAAACAACCATCAAAATTCCTAACACACTTCCAAATTCAGTTGGCCAAACTTCTATTGAAGTATCTACAGAGCCTCCTGAATTTCAGACTTTGATTAAAAAATATGAGGAAATTTCCATTTCTGGAGGAAAGTTTTTCCCAACTGATATATCAGAATGAAGTGTTTCTTCATCCTTATAATCTTTTGGTGTATTAACTAGATCCCAAGTGAAAAAATTGGATTTAAACCTTTTGAATTTCCATTACCCACTCGTCAGAAAAATAAAGTACCCCAGAGACTTACTCTTCTGCTAGCGAGATTGCATCATCATCTGCACCTCATACTCCTCCTGTTGGTCCTTCTTATTCCTCTACCCCTTTACCTTCCTCTTGTCATCTTTTCATCCCATTGATCCACATTCATTAGCTACAATCAACTGGTGCTATTATAATTAGTAGAACTACCAGTGCAACTTCTTCAACTACCCAATCTCCATCAACATCCACATCTTCTGTAACTTCCTATGTTCCTAGTGTCCCCAAAATGGAAAATAGACCATGGAAACAACTTTGGGGAAGTACAATTACTCCTCCATTACACCCTCTTCCCAAACATTCAAAAAGATGGCTTCCTAAGTTTAGTCCTGATTATGGTCTCCCTAGAGAGGACATCTTCAAAGTTTCATGTTAGCAATTGATCTAAATGGAGTCACAGAAGAAGATTGTGTTGTCGTACTTTTCCCCTACACATTTGAAGGATTTGCAGGTTCCTAGTATTTTTTTCTCCCTACTGGGTCAATAAAAAAATTGGGATATGTTCGAAGATAATTTTTTGTTAAAATTTGGTGATGACCGAATAACTTCCACTTTGATTAATGAATTATCAAATCTTAGGGCCAACCCAAATTAAAATATTAAATATTTTAATTCTAGATTCAACAAATTGATGAATAAATTACATACACTTCTAGACTAGGAACTGATGTATAGATTGAATGGTATATTTCCACTCTTCCTTCAAATATTGTTATATTCGTAGATAGATCTAATAAAACAATATTTCTTTATAACATGAAGGAAGCTCTATTTGTGGAAAAAATAATCCTAGCCCTTAAGGAGAAACTCCTTGAGGAATGAAAAATATACCAAGAAGGTCTCTTTTAAAGATTAGTCAAAGAAGAAATCCCCCAAATATCATTTCAACTTGGAAGGATTACAAAAGGATCTGAGACACTATCTAATGAAATGGTAGAAATTAAGAAGCAATTTGTTGGATCTTTAAAAAAGTCCTTTTGACCTTTTAAAAGGAACCATCCAACACAGTCACCGCCACCTACCATTATGTCAAATGAGAAATCTAAGCAAGATGATGAAGAGGCAGAATCAACCTTATCTACTGAAGAATCCCAAGAAGAAGAATTAGAAAAAGCTCATGGTTTATGGGATTGCATTCTAACCACCTCAGAAGATGGAGAAGAAGAAGAAGCTTGACCAGTAAGTACTAGAAGTAAGGGACTTGCTAATAGCTCTCCAACAAATAAAAAATAGAATTCCCCTACTCCTCCTACTAAAGACAAAAGTATAGTTAAGAATTATTCTACTCCTTTTTCAAATTCTCTTCCAACTACTTCCAAACCTCCTTCCTCATCTAAGACTTTTATAATCTCTGATACTATGGAGTATAATATTGTGGAAGACATGAAAATGGTCAAAGGAAACATTTCCCTTTATGAGGTTAGTAAATTAAAACAATAGCAAAAGCTTTTACTTAAAGAGTTGAATGTAGTTCTTGGATATCCATTGCCCTTTATTGTCACTACAGAGGCCTCAAAAGGGAAAGGAAAACCCCCTAATGTCTCTTTAGATAAAATTGACCCATCATATGCTATTCTAATTGGAGATAGATCGAATTCCCATACTCCTCCCTTTTTATTTACTTCTGAGATTTTTAACAAGAATGTTCACAATCGTCTAGCATATTCTAGTGCTTTATTAGATTTCATGCCTTATGCAGTGTGTCTTAAAGTAAATATTTCACCACAGAAATCTGTTGTTCATATTGTTCAATTAGACCGCACCAAAGTCAAAGTTTTGGGAGAAATGAATTATGTTTTAATCAGGTTATCTTCCAATTCAAAGGTTTGTCAAATAATAGATATATTAGTTGTAGACATTCCTCAATTCTATGGTCTTATTCTAATTAGAGAATGGGCTGAAAAACTACATGGTTACTTTGCAACTTATTGGTCACACACGTGGCTTCCCTACAATGGAAAACCCAATCAAATTCATGTTGATAGGGAGAAACATATGAAATATTCAGTGACTGATTTTGATGGGGAAAATCAACTAGTAGTATTTACAAACAACATTATTGGAAGTTACTCGTTTGAATCTTTCTTTGGAAAATTTCAAGCACAAAAATCTCGCTTTTTAGTTGATTTTGTTTCATCTCAAATTGAAATTTTTTCCCAAATAGATTCATCTAAGTGTATTAATATCGTACAAAACCTTGTAAATAAGCATGCTAGTTTATTTTGGTCTCTTTATTTTGATGGATCAAAATATAATGAGGGTGGAGGAGTTGGTTGCATATTAGTAAACCTTGATGGAGAAAAATATATGTTGGCTTGCATATTGGAATTTTCCTATACCACTAACCTTGTTGAATATGAAGCATTGGTACAAGGCTTATAGAAAACCATTAGTCTTGATATCAAATACCTTAATGTTTTTTGTGATTGAGCGATTGTAATCAAACAAATTAGAAACAACATCCATTGTGTTTCTAGTGACCTTAAGCATTACCTATCTTTGATCTAAGACCTCATTTCCCATTTCATTGCATTCATTATAACTCCTATTCCAATAATACAAATTTCTAGTGTTGACCTCCTAGCAATTGCTACTTCCAAACTCATTCCACCTCAGAATTTCTATCTTGATAGATTTTCAATTGAATTGGTTTTTTTCCCCTCCATTCCAAAGAATGCAACTAATTGGCATGTGTTTAATGATGAAAGTTTCATCGTGAGTTTTCTAACATTAGAAGGGTCTTACTCTGACCAGATCATTGATGAAGATGAGTACAACAAGATGCAAAACAAATCTTCCGAGGAAAATAACTTGCTTAAAACTATAGTAAAATTAGAAGACTTATATGATGTAAAAGATAGATTCAAAAGGGCTAACAATTGCAAAATGCAGAGCTTTAATTTAATGTTTGAGTACATTAATTTAGGATCTAATCATAACCCTCAGAACATTAATTTCGGCCTTGGAATTTCACCAGATAAGAGTTCTTCCTTCATTAATTTGTTGAAAATATACAAGGATGTATTTGCGTGGAATTATGATTATCTAAAAATTTATGACACATCCATCATTCAACACACCATTCCTATGCTACCAGATGTTAAGCCAATTCAACAAAAGCTTACGAAGATTCACCCTAACTTCGAAGCCTAGATTAAAGACTGAATTGAATAAGCTTCTCAAGGCCAAAATAATTTTCTCAATTAGACATTCTAAAGAGCTCTCAAATCTTGTGCCAGTTGCGAGGAAGAATTGAGATATTCATATTTGTATAGTTTTTAGAACTTTAAACAAATCCTGTGAAAAAGATAACTTTGCTTTGCCTCCAATGGAAAAAAAATTACAATTTGTTGTTGGTTCTGAGCTATTGTCATTCTTAGATGGCTTTTCATTTTACAATAAGATTCTTGTACATCAAGATAATAGACTGAAAACCACATTCAGAGCTGAGTGGGGAACATATGCTTATCCAAAAATACCTTTTGGACCAATTAATGTTGCAACTACTTTCCAAATAGACATGGACATTTCTTTCAGAGGTTTGATCAATAAGACAATTGTAGTGTATTTAGATGAAATTACAATTTATTCAAAATAGAAAATTAATCATTTACATGATTTAAAGAAAATCTTTGAAAGATGTTAAAAAATTGGAATCTCCTTAAATCCTAAAAAGTAAGTTTTTGCTCTTATCAAAGGTAAGCTTCTAGGCATTATTGTGTCTAAAGAAGGAATCTGAATAGATCTAGATAGATTCAAGGTGATATCTAAAATCCCATTACCATACAACAAAAAATCCATGCAATCCTTTCTTTGGAAGATTAATTTTGTTAAACGATTTGTCCCAAATTTCTCTCAAATTATATTACCTTTACAAACTATGATAAAAAAGGAGTCAATTTTCAAATGGGGATTGATCGAAAGGAAAATAATTTGATTCAATAAAACAAGAAATCATAGATTCTCCTTCGTTATCAACTAATAATTTTTCTAAACATTTTTCTTCTTTATACTTCTTCTTTTGAACAATCCTATGCAGCAATATTGACACAACCTAATGAACAAAAAGTTGAAGCTCCAATTTCCTTCTTTAGTTCCAATTTACAAGGAGTTGAGCTAAATTATTCAGAGGTTGAGAAGCAAGCCTTTGCATTTTTTAAGTCCATAAAACATTTTAGGCCTTTCCTATTACACATACAAAGGTAATTGTTCCTTTCCTTACAGTCAAACAATTTCTTATCCATAAGGAATTAGGAGAGAAAAAGGAAAATTGGGTTACTACCCTGCAAGAATATGACCTAAAAATTAAACCAGCTAAAATAGTAAATGATCAAGGTTTTTGTAGATTAATTACTGGAGCTTATGACACTTCGAATGATGAAGATTTAGGTAATAATATTCAAATTACAGAGGTATGCCCGATTGACACCGAATCTCAATATGCTTATTTAATAATCTATTTAAAAAATGGTTATGCTCCATTGGAACTCAATTACAAGAAGAAAAGAGCTCTTAGACTTGAAACTAATCAATATTAGCTTGTTAATGATGTCTTGTTTGGAGAAATTATGATTTCGTTTTGTTAATATGTCTACAAAAATCTAAAGTAGAAAATGCTTTGTAGGAGAGACATGATGGACGAGTTGGTGTACACTATGGTGGGGACACCACAGCTCATAAGATTCTGTATGTCGGATACTATTGGATGACTCTATTCAAGGAAGCCCATGGCTATTGTAGAAAATGAAAAGTTTGCTAGATTGCTTCAGAAGACAAAAGAAACCAGCCTTACCTTTGCAACCTATTAACATTGAGCAACCTTTTGAGAAATGGGGACTGAACATAATAGGTGAGGTTGTTCCTAAATCTTCTAAGAATCATAAATACATCTTGACTTCTATGGATTATTTCACCAAATGGGTGGAAGAAATACCTCTAAAGGTGGTCAATTCTGAAAACAATATTGAATTTATCGATCAATTTATTATTACCAAGTTTAGTCTTCCTTATGCCCTTATGTTGTATAATACATATTATCTTTCCAAAAATACCATAACTAAATTTTTTCTTAAAAGAGGTTTTAAGCTAAAATATTATGTGAATTATTGCCCTCAAGGAAATGACGTAGAGTCTACTAATAAAAACCTCATTAGGATAATCAAGCAAACAGTTGACCAAAATCAAAGAAATTGGCATAAAGCTCTAGTTTTTGCTTTATGGGCTGACAAAATCACTGAGAAGGTCTCTATAGAAACTTCTCCTTTTCAATTAGTGTATGGAAAAGAAGTTATCCTACCTCCTAATCTAGCTCTTCCTTCACTAGCCCTAGTATAATCTATTGAAGAAAAACCTTCTTCTGCTTTATAATTATGGATATCTCAAATGAATAAAGTAGAGGAAGGGAGAGGGAAAGCCAAACAAGTTCATTCTCACCATAAGCAATTGGTCAAATCCTCGTTTGATGCAAGTTCAATTAATTACAAAATTTTGAAATCGGTGACTTAGTTCTAAAATGGAACAAATCCCATGAAAAAAGGGAAAAGACACAAAGTTCCAAAAGTTCTAGCTAGGCCCATTTCAGATCATTAAGAAACTAGTCCCATCAACCTTTATCCTCCAAGATTTACAGTGAAAGAGGGATGCTCTTCCAGTTAATGGGCTAGTTTTGAAAATATATTTTTCTTAAGGATATCTGTCCTCCTATAAATATGTAAATAATCACATGTATATACCTATGTCTTTAGCCTTAATAATGATTAGGCAATGCATTTTTGACTTAATATTGGGGTCTCTCATCATTTACATGAAACGTGTCTAATTAAAGGAGAATTGTTAAAAAGTAAATTATAACTTTGAAGTTTAGTATTGCATCTGTTACAAATCTCTGAAATCTTTATATTCATTAAGATGTAAATATTTCATAAATTGAAACTTAAAAAAATCAACTTGTCCTATGATTGGTCATGAAAAGTTTTCTTTAAAATGTGAATACTATTTTAAATTTTTAGCATATTTTGGCTTCAATTCTCATCCATGACTCTTAAGGAGTGAATATATCTCCCCATCAACTAATTTTATTTTTTTTTAGTGTAATTCAAAAATATATAAAACTTGAAAGATAGGAGGTCTCATCATGAGGCAACTTACCATGATCATAGGAAATAAATGATATTGACATTATCATGACTACTCATCAAACCAAGATAATGAATTGTGGTTGCACAACTATAAGACAATATGTCTCATCACGAACCAACGTATTCAATATCATTATAACCTGTGAATGGCATTGTCATCATCTAGTTACTAAGCCAGGACAATGGGTTTCAAGTAAGATTTAAAACAAAAAAAAAAAATAAAGAAAAGTTAATACCTCTAAAATGTTACTATAAGTGGATGGGATACTATACATTTTGGCTAAATGGTAACCCTGTTGAGGCTATGGATGCTTTTTGGCAACAGTGGCTTGACCAGTGACAAAAAGACGTGTCCTAAAAGCTAAGCTTCTACAGTCCTTAACTTTAAGTTTATAATTGACTAAATGATTGACAAAGACAATAAAGATTTTCATCACTAACAAGTAGTGAGGTAATTTGAGAAATAATAAGTTCTTTCCTTCAGAGAAATATTTACAAATCAAAACTTCAATTGTTTTTACCTTTCTAAGTAATTTTCCTTAGTAGTTAAAATTTAATTTATGTTTATAGAGATAACTATTTCGCATTGTATGTTTCGAGTTGTTGTAGTACTCAACAACTCCCCATTATTTTTCATAATATTTGAACTAATAAATAATGGGGACCCTTTTGAATTTGGATAAAGTCCCTTGGATCTAATAAAATAAGGCAATTTCTAGTTTTTTTCACCAAAATGCCTTTGAATAAGAAAATATCTGTTATCGGAGTTTTCATATAGGAGAGCCTCATAAATATAATATTCACAAATAACCTAATAGGATTTTGTTTTAAATGTATTATGGGAAGAGTTCTATTACAACATTTAAATAATGCAACACTTATAATAAAATTGCGATAAAACTTTCCCCAGATTAAAACATTCTAATAATTTAAGTCTAAAGTTATATAAACATGACTTTATGCATATAATAAAGAAAATCTTAGCCACATAAGACTGCCACATAGTGTATTAGAGCTTCCATATATAAAAACTTTAAGAGCAATCACCACTTTAAAACCTATGATATATAGTACCTCCAATGTCCCTCATCCTTCAATATCCTCATATCCCTCATCCTTTGATATTCACCTCCTATCCATATAGGAACTTTTATATTGGGAGGCACTCTTTTAAAATCTTTGGTATTGCATCCTCAATATAGAACCTTCGATGCCTCTTCCCGCTTACAACTCATAACCATTATATCTTTAAATAATGCCTATTGGAAGGTGAGATATTGTAAGATTTAAAGGTCCAACCCTAATATTTCCCCAATAAGATCCGTTGATATGCTGAAATGTAAAGGGACCATGTGAATGAAAGTTTAACACTTAATAGACAAAATTAGCAAATTTATGGTTTTTTCGAAGTTTTAAATGATTTAATCATTGCAACTTGATGTCATAGGGAATTTCTCATAAAGACATAAATTGTTATGGAGTTATTTTCCCTAAAGAAATCTATGGTTAAGTACTTTCCACTTATTATTATGTTTTCCATTACAGGTCAGTCCCGACAAGAAAAATTCATTACAGATGTCCAGGGCAGCTAATAACAGGAAGAAACCCATTGTCTAACAGCAATCAGTTGCGCCTCCACTTGAAACTACCGAAATTTCTACATTATTCTCAAATATAACCTATTCCCCAGATGCTGGAAGATCCTCTTAGGAAGCTATTTATAAATTTTTTGCAAATGAAGGACCCAGGAAAACAAAGAAAACATCTACGGCCAATGATTTTACCCTCGTCTCTGAAATTACATATAGTGATGTCACTAATTCATTCTTACATTGGATTGCAGCCTGAACCAAGATCCTTCCTTACACATATATGGTTAAATGGATTCTTGATCATATGAACATTACACAAAGGAATCTCATGACTCATAAGAAAAAATTCATTGAGTCATTCACCAACAACAATTTAAGAAAAATGTATCATCTCTTGCAACCTTAGCAAAAATATGACAATAATTTTGTACAGAAGTTGATGAAGGAGAATGAGCATCAATCAGAGCCCATCAGAAACAAGTGAAAAGGTCCTAACAAACATAAGAAAGAAGATAAGGGTATTTATTACGTTGCTTCCTTTGTTGGTCTATACTATCAAATAGTCACTATGTTATGTAGAATCTATGGTTACTCTAATACACAAAAATTCTCCTACCAATGGGTACCACTCATTGATGCTTACTCTAATGGATATATAATGGATTGGGGAAACATATTGTCTGACAATATAGTGGCTCAAGTCATGAATTATAGGAGAAAATGTTTTTTCATAGAATGTTGTGCCCCCTTTTATATGAGTGCCTATATAACAGATTCCCTCAGCTTCACCTCTGCTTTTACTTCTATGGGATGGATATGGACTATAGAAGACCCTAATCCAATCCATATTTATCATGACATACTCTGGGAATCAAAATTTCACCCTCATCTCTATAAACTTTTTCATGGAGTAATGTTTCCCATCCACCAAATTGTCTTTGATAAGAATGCCCCTAGGGTTGCACCTGAAGCCAACAATGAATTGATATCAATTGGGAATTGGTATGGAGAATAATCATTCACTTATGTTAGAATCTTTGGCTATGATGCAAATCCCCATGTTTTTCCCCTATAAATCCCTGATAAACTTCTTGCCCGAGAAATAGCTTACTAGACTGTAGGACATGGTATTTGAAAGGTCCTGAGTCATGCTAAAAATACAATGTGGCCTACCTTTTGTATTCAACATGATGTGTATTCTCTAGATAATTATAACATGTTGGTCTTGATATTGAAGATATTAAGAGTTTAAACTTCCCAACTATTCCAAATAGGTAATATGATCCTAAGGAAAATTCCAACAAGGTCACTACTTAGTCAAGTATCAGACAATTTATGCATGATATAGATAAGTTTGATGACTTATTTAAATTATCCTATGCCTAATCAATGGTTGTGAAACTAGCAACAACATAGTTAACTCCAAAAGAGATAACTCAATTTAATCATTACAAAGATAGAAGGATAGCTCACTTGCCTATGGATTTATTGAAGTTCCCTTAACAAAACATAGAGCAGGGTAAAGTCTTGGCTATTTTAGCACAACTTATCAATGTATCTCTGAGAAAAGAGACATGTACTTCCTCTTCTTATCAGGTGGAAGAAACTCTATTAGATAAAAAAACTTGATGTAATAAGGGAACAATTTAATCAAGTTATTCTAGAAACAGGGCCTCAAGATCTAAAGACTCCATTTCAGGAGAAAGTTTCACATACTCCTGAAATTATAGAACATACCCCACTTACTATTGGGACTTCTGATAGGCCTTTAGACATTGATGACATAAAAATCATCCCAGAATTCCAAACCTCTGAGGTCATTTTGAGAGTTGAAGAAATTCCTCCTCTCAACATATTTTACAGTCCACAACATAAAATTGTTGTAAAAGGACAAAGAAAAAGAAGGAATATTGATCAAACATGATCCTTAGTCCCTGAAAATACTCCATTTGAAGTAGTATGGAAAGGCTCTCAATCTACTCCTGTAGAGGATCTCGAGAGGCTCTCACAATTTTCAAGAGCATATGATTATGCCACCATAGATAAGGCCACTAAGGTACAACAACTTCTGAAAGAAAAGGACGAAATAATTATGCAGTTGGAACAAGGTATGGAGAATGAGAAGGAAATGATTACTTAACAATGGACAGCACAACTTGCAAAACATCAAAATAATTTTGATGCGTTGAAGCTTCAACATGAATTTGATTTGAAAATTCAGAATACTCAAATCCAAAAGTTACAACAGAGCATTGAACAATTGAAGATTAATCCTGAATTGGCTGAATTTAAAAAGGAAGTAGGAGAATTAAATAGTCTCATTTTTCAACAACATATTACTTTCTATAAAAAATTAGCCATTATTCATGATTTATTTCAAGAAACCAATACATTGGTGAATCAGTTGTCTAATCTGAGGACATGCTTTGAAGAAATTGAGGAAAAATCTCAGATTATATAACATGGCAAGAAACTCTTGAAGGGAGATTAGCTAATATCCCTACAATTGAAGAGTCGCAAAAGGAGATTTTCTTTGAATATTGGGAAATCAGACTTAATTATGTAGAGACAGTGATATTCAGTGCCATGATATTTCTAATGACCTCACGAAATTTATCAGTGGTAATTTACTATAGGCCAACCTTATTCTAGACTGCCTCGAGGGAACTCGGCCTGATATTAATTTATTAATGAATACATGGTAGGAATGATCAAAGAAGGAGGCTGAAAGAATCAAAAAACTGTCAAAGGTTAACTTAGAAAGCCATTGGCATTTCTTAGGTAAACCTCATAGTTAGTGGTTAATTTTGAGGTGTCTATCTAACACGAGCACTCATATGCTGCTAACACTCGGGGATGCGGTATTCACTGGTTAGATGTGCTTTCGACCACGATATCCACCTGAATTGAATCTTATGACAGATATCTATGAATGGCGGAAATGTATGGGAGGACAATCATCTTGAAAGTCTTAGTTGGGTTGCTGTAACAAAATTAAAATTTTCTTATGGTTTTATTTTTACCAGTGTTTGTTAAAATCGTTGAAAACTTTTATTTTGCTTTTCAATAATTGTATTTTGACGTTTGAAAACTATAAATCCCTTTCATTTGAATCGAGAAGGGGTTCTGAATTTTGTGGATAAGTCTTTTGTTTGCACTGCTGTAACTCATGTGATCTTTATAGAACGTTGGAACAATACTATTTTTCTCATGAGCAGAGTCATAATAGATTGGGTACTATTATATTTTTATTTTGCCTGTGTTTTATGAGTTAAGTGGTTATTTGATTTATGTTTACTACATGCATGAATGATAGCAATATTATATTTTTCACTATTGTCATGTACGATTGAAATCATATACTGTATGTATAAACAACAAAATCATATATATGTGATAATTTTTATCAAAAAAATATAATGAAATATTTAATTAAATTTTAGCTATCATTATTTGTTTTAACTTCTTGATCATTTGATAATCTATATTGGCTTATTGTTTACGAAATTCTATTTAGGTCACATATACAAAATAATCTTTCCCGAGATAGATAGATTAACAACTAATTTATATATTTCTTTATTCTAAAGTTTTATTAATAATAAGTTTCATACATACATGCTTCATCCACTTTCATCATTTATATTAAGGGAAATTGGTCCCATAATCTCTAGTCAGAGCCACTATTTAGTTAATTCAATGTTCTTGTATTGCTCACATAAATTATGGATCGGAGTTGGTAAAATTGTGAAGTGAAATTGAACTATATATGCTAGAATCCTTTTGATTTTATTAAGATAAATATTGTGAATGGTTTATTTTTAAGGATTTACTTTGTTCCTATGTTCCTAATGAAAAACTAAAGATTTACAATACAATCAATTCTTAAAAAGGAAAGTAAGTAAGCTATCATGATCTTCTTTAACTGACTATTGTTATTTACTATGCAAATGATAGAAAACAAAGCTATCTCAACTAATGTTCTAGAAATATAATTACTTCTACTCTAAAGATAATTACTTCTATTCAAAGATAAAATTTATAAAGAAATCTAGATTAAGATCTACATGTTGCAATTATCAATCTTAACCAAAATAATAAAATGAAAACAGAACTAATGTCATCTAAGAAAATATAACTATTTATGAAATGAAGGTGATTTATATATGCATTCCTATTTTAGGAAGAATGTAAATGAATTGGAATCGACAAAAAACAAATGGAAAATTGTAAAAAAAATAATTACAAAGAAATGAAACTACGATAATGCAATTCTAGAAAAATAACGAAATGAAATAAACTAAATACTAAGCAAATGAATGAAGCTCGACTGATTGCAAGGGACATCCAGAAAACAATATATTTATAACTCTATCTCAACACCTAACTGTGCATGATATTCATCAAGATACTTCTTCAATTAAAAAGGAACAGAGTCATGACACTCGAAATTGTCAATTACAAATTACATATATGTCTGCATGTCTCTGATTTCTGTTTATATATATATATATATCTTTATTATATTATATATATATATAATATATATATATTATATAGCATTCCCGCCCAACAATTTTGAGAATTTCATTGTCTTAAAAAACCTAAATACAATCCTAATCTAAATGCTAATCTAATAATGGAAATTATAATGCTTCTCTATGATTTTCTATTTGGAAAGAAAATGGGAGAGTTGTGATTGATTTGAATTCTTGTTTCTCAGGTCATCCACGCGTTGACCTACTTCCTTGATTGCGTCACTGGGTGATTTCCTAAATGATTTGGCTCAGAAGAATAGGAGGAGATCAATTCCTATCTGCCCATATGCTTCCTTGCTTGGATGGTGCACTAGAGTCCAACAAACCATGGAGGTAGCTGTGGAATCATAAAACAACTGCAAATTGGTCTTAATTCTGTAGCTATTACAATATTTAACTAAATAATAAGGCACATTAAGAAGTATGAAAAATAAGACATTTTAGTACCTTACCATGTCAAAATATCTTATTTTACTATTCATTGGAGTTGATAGTAGTGGGGGGATGAGGAAACATGGATGGAAAATGATGTAAAAAATAGAACAATCATGAGATTCTACATTCCCCCATGTTGAGGTCTTTGCATAACCTCGTGAAAAACACAAAAATGATGTCTCATACTTAATTATTTCATTTCTTTTGAAACTTATGCAAGTACATCCAACTTCCTCTTTTTCCCTTTCTTTCCACCCACTAACATCCTTGGATTTCTCATGAGAATCTTGTACTTTAGGTTTATGACTTTTATTTTTATGTTTCAGCTTCTTGTTCTTCTTGCACCACAAACTTAGGTGTAAAATGAGATTGTCACTCTTAGCCACTTAGATTACACTCTATGCCTTTAGAGTTTTATTCTCCTTTTAAATTTACCTGTTTAGTGTCTCCAGCTCAAAAATTTATTGTTTTAAAACATTTACTATTGGAGGTTCTTGTGGTTCACTAAACTGCACTTCTTGATTTGAAGCTGATGTTTTTTTGCATCTCTTTTCTCCAGAGACTTAATGTAATGATAGATTTCATGTTGTATTGGATCAATTTCAGGTGTTTTTCAGCTTGGACACTAAGGAGGTGTGATGAAATTTGGTGGAGAAACCCTTTAATCTTCCTCTTCTTCTAGGTCAATATGCTCCATAATTTTTTTACGTCGTTCTTTTGTCGTTGGATTGACTTTGGTACTTCTTATGTTTTTCATAGGAGGATTTTGAATTTTTTGCCTTCTTCCTTTCTATCTTAGGTTTATCTATTTTGGGTGTGCTCTCTATCTCTCGGTTGGATTTATTTCCTCTAATATCCTTCTTGTTCATATTCCCCAAAATTTCTGCAAGAGGAATGTCATCCTATGATTCCTCCTGTGACTGTTGTTGTCCTTGTTCCGTTGGTCCATCAATTTTTCTTTTTCTTCCTCTCTTAGCCTTGTTATTTCTTGGTTGTTCTTGTTCTACTGGTTCTTCAATTTTTGTTTTTCTCCCTCTCTTAGCCTTACTGCTTCTTGGTTGTTCTTGGTTATATTTTTTAAAATGGTTCCTCACCAAAAATCTTTCCCAATTATCACCCAATTTCTTAAGATGTAATTCAAAAAGGATTTTAATGAGACCATGGTGATACATGGTGTATTCTACAAACTGAATTTTTCTTTCAACATTCCCTGACATATTTCTTAGACTATTGAGCAAGAAATAAGGAATATGTATTTCATTATCCTCAATAAAATTCATCAACAGTGAGTTATGATAGAAAAACATGCATCTAAACCTTCCTTCAAAAGTAACCAATTTTTGAATTATCAGAAGCAAATTTTTTGACTTAATTTTTAATGCTATGCTTGAGATGCCTTTCTTGAAAATGGTAGTGTTCATGCTAGGGTTCTTCAGAAGAATTTCCTTTCTTCGCTCTCAATACCTCAATTCTTAAACCATTTTTGTCCATTTCAAGGCAATCTAGTAGCTTCGGTAACAAAGGATTATGTCCCTGTGAATTTTATGTCCCCTATCTCAATTTATACTTCATCAATGGCTTTTGCGAAGGAGTTGGTTACTTCCTTGTGGAATCTATAAAATTTCTCTACAAATTCCAACCACTGCGCTTTCTGAAACAATTCCCTTGTTTCTCGATATCCTTCCAAAAAATTCTTTCCCATTGGTTTTGTTCAGACTATAACTCCCATGGATGAGAAGCTTCATCTAAAGACTATTCATTTTATAGGGTGTGAGGTTTTAGGAGGGTTTCAAAGTAATGAGGATGAGAGTGTGAATGACAAGGGTGTGAGTGATAAGGATATGAAGATGTGAGATATAATCCAACCATTAAGAGAGTGAATGAGCATGATTTCGGTGATTGGATTAATAAAAATTGGGATGTGGATTGGAGTGTAGGTATAATGATGAGGAGTGAATGATGGATTGGATCTGATTTGAAATGATACTATCAATGTTTAGTAATGATGACTTTGAATTTGGTAGTACGATGTCTATATAATTCATACGATTAATGTTTTGATCCCTATTATCGAATAAAATAATTGCATACCTTTGAATTATTGCTTCTAACCTTTGGATTTTGTTTTTTGTATTGTCTTCAGGTGCCTTGCAGTGGAGGGAGTCAATCACTTCTTTCAATTATTCCATCAAAATTCTCTATGAAATTGGCTACAGAAATCTAACAAAGCTGCAGAAATGCAATAATTTTGTAGCTATTTTATTTTGAAAAAGAAAAGAGGTGGACATAAAGGAAATGGGTTTAGAAAATATGTAAAGAAAATTTAAGGTGTCAAAAATTGATTTTCACCTTAGATTTTCTGTATAAACATGCCAACCATTGTTGGTTAATATATAATATATATATATATAAGATTTTTTTTTTAATATTAAGTTGGAGAAGAAGAAAATCCATTCTTTGCCAAAATTAATAGTATTATCTTGCATTTTTTTATAAATTCTTTTGTCATGTTTAATAGATTCTCAATCATTACAATTCATAAGAAAGCAATCCCTCTTCATCAACAGTTCTGATTTTGACTACTGCATTGTCAAAGACTATTTCAATCTCTTTGAACTTTGAATCAAACAGTAATGACCAATATGCTGGTTGGAATTTCTCTCTTTGATATATTTTTCATGCCATTTGGATCTTTGTTTTTGAACTAAATTATTTCTTTGGATGGTATCTTTTCTTATCTCATCAAGTTCATTGAATTACTCCATTCTTTGTTTTTGTGCTTCTAAAAGATCAACGCACAATTTGATTGTTGTCTTGAAAGTTTTGACTTGAAACTCAATAGGAAATAGGACTTTCATTCCATAGACAAGCTCATAAAGGGTATGTCCTATATTATTTCTCCATGTGGTACAATATGCCCATAAAGCTTCGAGATGATTTTCTGCCCATTCTCTTCTATGCAGGTGCGCAATTTTTGTGAGAATTGCTTCAATGACTTTATTAGTGGACTTCGCTTGTCCATTTTCTTGAGGATGATATGGAGTAGACTTTTGATGTTTGATTTTGTATTCCTCCATTATCTTCTGTACCAGCTTGGATGTAAATTGAGTACTTTGACCTGTTAAAATTTCTCTTGGAACACCAAAACGAGTAAATATATCCTCAAAAACAAATGAAACTACAACATTTTCACTAGCAAAGAGAAGTGCTTTAGCTTCTACCCATTTTGTAACATAATCAATGCAAACAATAATGTACTTTTTTTGTTTCAAAGGTGGATTGATTGGTCCAACAAAATAGATAGCCCATTTTTCAAAAGGTTCAATAAGTACCTAAGGTTGTAGAGGCATCTCATAAGAAAAAAACATGTTTCCCCATCCTTTGAAAACTATCACATCTCTTAACATACTCTCTAGCATCCTTAAAAAGGGAAGGCTGGTAGTATCTTAATAGAAGGACTTTATAAGAAATTATTTTGTCAATGAAGTGTCATCCACATGGTTCATCATGACAAGCTTTCAGTGTCTCTTGTACTTCATCTTCTCTCACACACCTTCAGATGATTAGATCTGGATTTGTTTTATACATTTTTTTGTGTATCCATGAATAAGATGCACTAATTTGAATTACCTTCTTTTTCTCCTCGAGGAGACAAGTATGATGGTAATTTTCATGTAGACAAATAGTTAGCAATATCTGTAAACCATGGAGATTTAGTAGATATTGCAAAAAGATATTCATCAAGAAAATTATCTTCTACATGCATATTATTATTATCATTTTGAATTCTTGATAAAAATTCAGCAACTATGTTTTGTTTTCCAAGTCGATCTAGAATAGTAATATTAAACTCTTGTAGCAATAATAACCATATAGTGATTTTTCCATTAGTGATTGATTTATTCAGTAAGTATCTAATTGCAAAATGACTTGTATGTAGAAAAGTTTCATACCCTGTAATATAATGTCTGAATTTATTGATGGAATGAACAACAACTAAAAAATCATTTTCTGTGACAGTATAATTTAACTCTGTCAGAGTCAAATTTTTGTTGGTGTAATAAATGGCATAATTTAACTTTGTCCTAGTACAACTCCTAAAGTTGTATCTGAAGCATCAATTGAGATATGAAAAGGTAATTTCCAATTTGGTCCTCTAAGGATGGGTGCTTCAAAGATTTTCTCTTTTAATGTCTCAAAGGCCTTTTGGAAATAATGATCCCAATTGAATTCACAGTCTTTTGTGAGTAGCTTGAAAAGAGGAGATGCAATTTTTGTAAAGTGTTCTATAAATATTCTATAATAACCAGTGAAACCAAGAGAACTTTTAACATCTTGTTGAAACGGTGGAATTGATAATTTATAAATAACTTCTAATTTAGAAGTCTCCACTCTAATTCCATTTCATGAAATATGGTGTCTTAGAACAATTCCGTCAATAAACATCATAAAACATTTTTCATGGCTTAATGAGAGATTTGTGTCATTACATTTAGTGAGAATGTTTTCTAAATTTTCAAGAGCTTCCTTCAAAAAATTTCCATAGACTGTAAAATCATCCATATACACTTCCACACAATCATGAATAAGATTATAAAGTATGCCTAATAGTGCTCTTTGTAATGTTGCAGGAGAATTACATAATCCAAAGGGAAGTACTCGATAAGAATATGTTCCCTGTGGATAGGTAAATGTGGTTTTATCTTGGTCTTCCAAGGCTACGTGGATTTGGTTATGCCCACTAAAACCATCTAAAAATGAAAAATATTTCTTTCCTGCCGATGTATCTAAAACTTTATCTATGAAAGGAATGGAAAGTGATATTTTAAATTGGATTTATTCAGTTCTCTATAGTCAATACACACTCTCCATTTTCCATTCTTTTTAGGGACAATTACTAAGGGTGAAACCCATTGACTGTTTGATATTGGATAGAAGAAATTGAAATTCATCAGGTTTTGTAGTTCTTCCTTAACAATCTCCCTTAAATTTGGATTTGTTTTTCTTTGAGGTTGTCGAACTGGTTTGGCATTTTATTTAATGTAGATATAATGTTTACAACTATTAGGATCAGTTCCTTTCATGTCAGTATATTCCCATGCATAAGCAGATGCATGTTCTTGTAACATCTTAATTAATTCTTTCTTTTGAAATTCTTCCAAATTATTATTGATATTTAAAGTTTTTTCTAGAAATATTTCAATTGTATGATTGCCAAAGTTTTCCATAGAGTGTAAGATAGTTCACAAGATGATAAATATTCAAATTGTATTGGTCTTGAAAACTTTTGAATAGATTCACAATATAACGAGATTCTTATTTGCTTAAATTTAAATTGGGTCTTCTTCATCTAATTGTGAGTAGAAAATATGGTATTATATTGATTCATCATCTATCCATTCTTCATTTTCAACCTCTACTGTTGTTTTTGCTGGTGGATATATTGTGAATTTCTTTGTTGTACTTCCATCAGAAATGAACATATCACCAGATCTACAGCTTATGAAAGCATCGGTTGTAGCTAGCCATGGTCTTCCTAGAATCAATGGATGCCCTCCTAAGTTATTATTGGGTGTTAAAATAATAAAATCAATAGGATATTCCCAAGATCTAAGGATACATATATGTCTTCTAATACACCATCAGGTTTGATTACAGATCTATTTGCCAATTGTA
Organism: Pinus taeda; assembly: GCA_000404065.3. Lineage (NCBI taxonomy): Eukaryota > Viridiplantae > Streptophyta > Pinopsida > Pinales > Pinaceae > Pinus > Pinus taeda. The sequence goes on along the minus strand of APFE031484793.1, from coordinate 115,907 downwards.
ATAGTGTAGGTGTATATTGAAGATTAGAATGTTTTAATTGATTCATAGTTTATTTTCTCATGATATGTATGGTTGCTCCTAGATCAATCAATGTATTTGGGATCTCTATACCATTGATGTGTGTTTTCAAAATGGGGCTTCCTTGATCAAGATAATTTTGAATTGTTGTTTTACACATCATGATATCTACAATTTTTCCAACAAGTTGGATTCTTTTGATTTCTTTTGGCTTTCTTGTAGGTTTTTTTATGCTCAAGTCCCTAATTGTCTTTGCAAAAATTGGCATTTCCTTAATAGCTTGAAGCAAATATTTATGCAAACATTCTTCATTTCATCTAACATGTCATAGTTAGGCAATAAAATTTGTTTCTCAACTCCTTCATCAATTTTCAATCTTTCTGGGAAGGGTGGTTTTGAAATAGATATTGAAGGTTGTTCCATAATAGGGATTGAGTTATTTGGATGTGTTGAAATAACTTTCCTTTTTAGTTTCTTCTTTTTAATTATCAAGAGACTTTTCTTCTTCAGGGATCTTTTCTTTTTCACTTTCATGAATAACAACTGAGGGGGGCATTTTTTTCTAATATTCTACCAGATCTAAGTTGAACATTATTTAGATCTAGTGGAGTTATCATGTAGGTCTAAATTTGTTTTCCTTCCATATTGTAAAGTTGTGAATTTTTACTATTATTTGGATTTGGAAGTGCTTGGGCAGGCAATTGATTTGGTCTTTGAGGAAATGGTAATGAGAGTTGTGGATTCACATTGTAAGGTTGATTTTGTTGAACTAAATGAGGATACTATTGTGGAGGAAATGTATAGTATGATTGTTGAAATTGTGGATATTGAGGATATTGATGGAATTTTTCGTAAGGATTTTTCCATCCTTGTGACCAAGGTTGTGGCCAAGATTGCCAAGGCATTGGAGCATTCCAATTACTTTACGAAGATTGTGTAAATGGTTGAGGATTAAAACCTTGAGCTATATTTGGATATGGGTTCTACCAAGGTATTTTAGCAATAAAATAGAGAGAGTCTACCTAATTTGGTACTCCTTATTGATAAACAAATTTAAGCCCTGGTATTGAGGGACATTCTTTGTATCATGATTTTCCACACAAATAACACAAGTTCCTATACTTTTTAAATCAAGAGGACATTCTCTCAAGGCATGTTTCTTTCTACTCTTAGGACAGAAAATGGACAATCCAACATTTTCAGCTTTTTGCCAAGGAAAACTTTAAGCATGGAAAATTATCTTGAATTTTAAAAATATTGGCAAATCTCACTAGTTTATAATATGCAAACAATAAAATGTTTATTGATGTATTTGTAAAATTATTCAATTTTATAATGATTTATATATACTCTCGATATAATGTTGGTGATTTTTAAGGTAAAATAATTTTATATTGTAAAATTTTGGCAAATCATTTTTCTTAAATATGGAAGTAGGTGAATCCTTTTTTTGGAAAAATCATGTAAAATTAGCCCACCTGTGAATATTAGCCCCTAAAATTTTTCATCCTTTTTTCTTGTTTTGTATTTTAAGGGTGTTAATTTGTTCACTAAGACTGCCTAAAATATTTGTTTTAAGTTATCAAGCAAATTTCCTAATTCTTCTATACTTGATTTATTAATCCTTGATAGAAGAGCATCTGTTGGATTTTTCCCAGTTCTTGCTTTGTCTCTTGAAATGTGTATGCACAACTCACAAATTTCTCCTAGTGATAACTAAGAAACGTCTTCCTTACCCACTAGATTGAAAATATCAATCCATTCATCTCTAATTTATTTTAATAAGAGATCTTTGAAAGTTTCTTCATCTAGATTACTCATTTTTTCCCTTTTTACATTGTAAGCAAAGCTTTCAATGAAATCTTCAAGATTTTCATCTTATTTTTGTATCATTTTAAAGATTTCATATTTAATTTTATGGGGAATACAATAATCCTTATATTTCTCTAAGAATGTAGTTTTCATTTGTTCTAATGATCTTGTGGATTTTATTCCTAAACCCATAAACCATTTTAGTGCTGCATCTTTAAGGGTTGCAGGGAATAATTTCAAATTTTTAGAATCATGTAGATAATCATATGATCTACAAAATACCTCAAATTCAAAGAGAAATGTCTCAAGATCTTCACCCCTTAATCCATGAAAGTTTATAAGGATAGAGGGTGAGATATTTTTCATTGTGACAGTTGTATCTTCATCGAGGATTGGAAATCGAAAAGGTTCTGGATTTATTTATCTCCTTTTCCTCTTCCTCCATCTCTTCCAACTCCTCTTCGTTGTATTACTCCTCCTCCAATTCTAGGTTGTTCACCATTCAATTATGTACATCTCCTTCCCCTTCTCCAGCCATTGTAGATTCTTCAGAACTAATATAGGGTTTTGATTCTCGTTCTAAGATTGGGTTTCCAATCTCCTCTAGCTCCTTTGGTTCTTCTATCAATGGTTGGAAGTAGGTTTTTTCTTCCTCTTCTTTAATAGGAACTTCCAACTCTTGAGCTAGAAGTTGTTCTCTAGTTGAAGATAGGAAAAGTATTCATGTTGTTGGGTATGTGGAATCTTCTTCGATTACAAATTTTGTTGATGAAATTGGTGAATATTTAGATTGGATTTCGGATCTTAATACCTCATGAATTCTATGTTGTCTTGTTATGGATGGAATTTGAGTCTGCGTGGGTGATGGGGCACTAAAAATTCGTGGTGGAGTGAGTGATGTTTTTGGATTAAGATCTTTCCTCTACTTGCAAATCTACCCCTAGAGTATCTTTCCCAATGTATATCATATATATTTTTTTTTGTTAAAGAAACGAGGACTTATATTTACACTTCCTATGAAATGGCACCAAAATGTTTAGTCAATTCAATGTTCTTGTATTACTTACATAAATTATTGACCAGAGTTGGTGAACTTGTGAAGTGAAAGTGCACTATATATGCTAGAAGCCTTTTGAGTTTATTAAGATAATGATTGTGAATTGTTTACTTTTAAGGATCTTCTTTGTTCCCATGTTCCTAATGAAAAATTAAATATTTACAATACAATCAATTCTTAATGGAAATTAAGGTAAGCTATCATGATCTTCTTTAACTAACTATTTTTAGTTACTATGTAAATGATAAAAAAATAGAGTTATCTAAACTAATGTTTTAGAAAGGTAATTATTTCTACCCTAAAAAAATTACTTCTATTCAAAGATAAGATTTATAAAGCAATATAGATTAATATTTACGCACTGCAATTATCAATCTTAATTGAAATAATAAAACAAAAGTAGAAAGAATGTGATCTAAGAAAATATAACTATATATGAAAGGAAGGAGATTTATATATACAGTCCTATTTTAGAAAGCATGTAAATGAATTGGAATTGACAAAAAACAAATGGAAAACTGTAAACAAATAATTACAAAGAAATGAAACTACGATAATGAAATTCTGGAAAAATAATGAAATTAAGTACACTAAATACTAGCAAATGAATGAACCTCGATTTTATGCAGGGCCCTCCACAAAAAACAAGTTTATAACTCTATCTCAATAGCTAATTGCACAAGATATTCATGAAAATACTTCTTCAATTAAAAAGGAACAGAGTCATGGAACTTCAAACTGTTAGTTACAAATTACATATATGCCTGCGTGTCTCTGGTTTCTATTTATAGAGGAATATATATATAGCATTCACGCCCAACAGTTTTGAGATTTTCATGCCTTAAAAAATTAAAGGCAATCCTAATCTAAATGCTAATATCATAATGGAAATTATAATACTTCTCGATGATTTACTATTTGGAAAGCAAATCGGAGAGTCATGATTGATTTGAACTCTTGCTGCTCCATTCATCCACGCGTCGATCTGCTTCCTTGACTGTGCCACTGTGCAATTTCCTTGATGATTTGCTTTGGAAAAATAGGAGGAGATCCATGAGGAGATCAATTCCTATCTACTTGTATGCTTCTTTGCTTGGTTGGTGCACTAGAATCCGGCAAACCATGGATGTTGCTGCAGAATCATAAAACAACTACAAATTTGTGTTAATTCCATAGCTATTACATTATTTCACTAAATGAGAAGGCACATCAACAAGAATGAAAAATAAGATAGATGAGTACATTACCATGTCAAAATATCTTATTTACTATTTATTGGAGTTGATAGTAGTGGGGAAAAGGGGAAATATGGATGGAAAATGATGTCAAAAATAGAACAATCATGGGACTCTACAACCACCAATCTAAATGGAAAAAGCATATTCTCTAAAGTCCTGATCGGGTGGTTTTCACCAATGTGGAGGCATAAATTTCAAGCCTTCAACATAACTATGGTGGAGTTAAAGATAGAGTTGACTCGTCCCATTGATAATATCTATATGTTACTATTTGGAACCAAGCGCTTTAAAGGGATAAGGGACTTTATATTTCCCCACATGACATATACAAAGTGACATACTTATACCTTTTACATACCTAAACAAAGTGTTGTAATCAATATAACTGATATCTGGATAAAAATAAAATACATACCTGGTATAAAGGTCATGTTTATGAATACATGTTAATCTAATTTAACTATAGTAGGGATAATTCAAACTCTTATTAACCCAATATTTTAGAATTTTATGGAGCACTAAATATGGTGAACAATAACATGCCTAACCAAAACATGATCAACACAACCAATATTCTCATGTATTTCATATTAAAACTAAACACCAACTATATGGAGCACGAAGAGAAGGATGTGTGACCAAACTAATTTAGGCAAAACCTTAATATTTGAGAAGCTTTTTCCTTCCCTTGTTAGTATATCAACAACACAATATTCTCACCCAGCTTTATATTCAATAGTAAAGTCATATCCATCTAACCAAAGACTCCATCTAGGAACTTTGTGATTTCCCTATTCAAGCAATATTTTATTGGCAAACATGACTTTCATGTGCTTCAAGGTTCTCCTTATTGTAAAATGAATTGGTTTAAGAAACAATCTAAATCTTTTTATCCCATTCTTTATAGAAAGGATTTCCTTGTGGGAGGAGGGATAATTTACAACTGCATTCTTTAATTTTTTTGATGCATACATACAAATTTCTTCTCCCTTTGAATGTTTTCTTAAAATAGATCTAGTCCAAATTTAATTTTTATGCATTATATTATAGTATCAATGGAAAATAAATATCGGGAATATGCAAGCTTGGGAGGTTTTGAACCTTTTGTTTTATGGTCTGGACAACCTTTTCCATCTGATTAGTCCACTGTATTCTTAGCTTTAATTGTTGTTGGAGACTCTTGACATCTTTAGCTTGTTTTTGATAGGGTTTCCTAATATAATTTAGGAAATAAAAAAATATTTGTAATTGCTTTCTATACATTATTTCATCTGGAAATTCTTGAAGAGATTTCAAAACATGTTCTTGCAACTCAATTCTTCCTTAGCTAATAATCAAGCCAAGATATTAAATCTTAATTTTACCAATAACAAATTTAGAGGGAGAGTTGGAAATAATAAACCATGATCATAAGCCTTTTTATGGGCAATGTTGAATTGATGTTTATGTTCTATAACATCTTTTGACTAGAGAAGTACGTCATCAATATAAAAAATAACAAATTCAAGACCTCTAAAGATATCTTACATCCTCTTTTGGAATTGAGAAGGTGAATTATTCATTCCAAAATGCATGACACACCATTGATAATTTCCAAAGGGCACTACAAAATAAGTTTTGAACCAATCTTGAGGAACTATTCCTTTTTTCTAGAATCCAATTTTTAAATCAAACTTGCTAAAAATATTATTCTAGCCTATTTTTGCAAACATAATTTATTTGATAGTAAGGGGTTACTTGGTAAGCTATAATTCTTCATTGAATGATTTATAATTTACAACAACCCTTTTCTCTCCTATTTTTTTCTCTGAGTGTTTATATACATAAAATGTTGGGCAAGCCAAAGGGCTTTGGCTTGGCTCTCTTAACCTTCGCTGCAATAACTCTTCGATTTCTTATTCACATAATTTCACTTCTTGTAGTGACATCTAATTTGTCGATTATTTTTGAGTTCATCTGCTAAACCCTTCTTTATAAGGAAGATCCACAAAAAAAATTTCCCATGACCAAAAGCCATCTAAATATTCTAGTGTGTTGTCTTTTCTAAGCCTCTCAATTATTTCTTCTAATACTTCTATCCCATGTAGCTCTATATTCTTGGAAATCTTCTTTATTTTAGACAAATTTTCTATAGATTCATCAATGGGGTTAGGTAGCTTATCAATAATTCAATTATAAATTCACTTTTGTAGGCTACCTTAAGAAATTTTCCTTGAGTATGAAAGAAAAATAGTATCACTATAAAAGTAAGTGACTTATTTCTTCTTACAAAATCGTGAAAAAGGAGGATATCACAACCAACATCAAAACAATGTAAGTTTACACTAGTATTTTAGCTAATTATAACTATAACGATTTGGAAATTAGGAAAAAATTCTTTGATTTTAATAATAGTTTCATTAACTGATATGAAATGAACCTAGGTCGGCTTCCAATAATAAGATGGAATAGCATTAAATTTTGCACAACATTCATTTCTCCTTTGTCTACTTGAGCATATAATGAATATTGCTTAATACCATTGACTTTTATATCAACTAAAATAAAAATTCTATCATGAGGCCCCTTAATTTCAGGAACTTCTTAGTTGTGATTGACTATTTGCTCATCCTCATCCTCATTAGGATTTATATCTTGCAATTGATCTTCATTCTATTATGTTAGTAAATCTGTAAATTGTTGGCATGGCTTTGAAAGCTCATATATATATATTTTTTAACATATTGTACTAACTGAACAATTATTGTTTTTCTTTAATTTAACATCATTCTCCTTAATTCTAATCTACTCCTACAACCACACTTCTATATCATCATGGGAAGCTTCTTGTTTTCCATTTATTTTTTATTGCTAAGAATCAAGATGATGCACATACCTGGGTTGATCACCTTGGGTTTCTTGAGATGTATTCTCTTCATCAGTAATTTATTGTTCTTTAGGTGGCGATAGCTGGATGAGATTAGATGGAGGGGAGATGTACATATCATAGATAAGCACCACGCTAGGTTGTTGGAGTGCTCATAGTTGGTCATCTAAAGATCGAATTTGGCCTTGGTAGCGACAATGCATAATGAAATATCCAGGGGTGAGAGATCATTATAGACGATAAATAAGCAAGAGACTATTGAATAGAACTAATATTAAAAAACATAAAACAATATGAAAGAAAATATTCTTCAGTATGACTAGATGAAGTAGATAATGTAGATTGGGATAATTTATTTATAAGTTCTTTTGCTTCAGTTTCATAGAGGTTAGTTACTAAAAAATATTCTCCATCAGGTTCTAATTGGGAAACTTCTTCCCATTCAACATGTTTATATCATTGGTGAAAATTTTCACAAGTTTATGCTAATATCTAGATTTTGGATGTTTTGGGAAATTTTTATCCTAATGACCTCTCTTCTTATAGATATAGAAGACATAATTCTTTGAAGGAATGTTACTTTGTTTAAATAAGGCTTTTGGCCTAGTGGATTATTTATGTCGTCATTTCTTTAGGAGTTCGTGGGTTTTATACTTTGGATCCTTGCATGAACAATGATCATTGCACTAGAACATATTCTTATTTTTCTTCTTTTTGTAGCCAAAATGATACGTTTATATGTAGATATCACAAATTTTTTCATTAAACCCTACTTTCTTCTTGACATTTTTCAAGATTTTCCTAGATAGGCAGTGTAACAACCCTGGTAAATATTTCATGTAAAAAGAATATAAGACCATGTACATGGGACACGTATTTGAAGATGAATGGAGGGAAAGAAATTCTAGTGGGGTGTCACTTTGGTTTATTATGGCTAAGGAAATTGGCAAAGGAAATGGAAAAGGCTTTGGAAAGGAAAAATGGCATTTTTGACACTTTTTTTGATGAAAATAATGGAAACTAGGAGAAAAGGAAGGTGACAGGTCACATGCTGCATTTGAGGAGTAAAATGAAGGAAAATAATGGAAAATGAACAAAATAGAGACCTCATTGATAAAAAGGATTTTGAGGATCAATTGGAAATATTTTGGCTCATGATTTTTACAATTGTTTGGTGGAGCTCTATTTTATTCTCTCTACTGTGCCGACCACCAAGGATCATTGATTGCATATTTCTAAAGTGATGTCATCACATGCCATGTGACGTCTCCTGACAGGTGACACGTGTCACCCGAATATTGCCTATTAGGCCATCCAAAACCCTGAAACACCCTGCCCTATGTCTCTCTATACTTTTATGTCATTTTGATGTCAGTAGCTACCCGGAATTATCAGAACCGATTAAATTTTGCCATGTGTCTTCATCAAAGATTCTTTGATGTTGTCATGTGTCATTATTGAAGACAACCAGACACCTCCACGTGTCCTCCTATAGGAGAGAGAAAGGACCTCACCCTTCTTGGTTTCGAAATGATTTTCTTTGTAAAAACATTTTTAGCACTCCTGGCCATTTAACACTAGAGGCCTCAAACCCGACATCACTTTTGAAATAGCAAACGCCAATCACTGATGCACCACTGTGTGCCGACTGTCAGGACCTCTGATATGTGATATCAAAAATCACATATCACAACTTGCTGTTGTGTTGCACCCTTGATTCTTCATCGTCCAATCTCTAATATGTAGGGACCTCTAATATGCGACATCACAAATTGCTAATCGGTTGTTCAATTCTGCCATGCACTAAGCCTTGAATCCCCCAATCACTGATATGTCAAGACCTCCGATCTCTAATATTCCTCACTGCATAAGGCTTGAATCACCCTGAACTCTGGTAGACCATATCTTCATATCTGCAAGACCATTTCTAGACTTCTGCATGCCATTAGAGAGCTCTTCCAGAGCATTTTCGAATGAAAGGAGTTTGATTAGCCACTAACCCCATCTATTGCCTCAAAAGATGGCTCCAAAGTCTCTACATAGCAGATCATCACAACCGCCAAGGCATTAAGCCCCATCATCAGGATGAGCCTTGTTTGACATCAATTCCAACACTTGCACAACCAGCCACCTTCATACCATCAAATTCATAACATATAAATCTTTGGTATGGTATGAAATACTAAAAAAATATTGAGAATTGTTTTATGAAAACGTGTGAATCTCTATCTTAATTCCTAGTTATATTTGAAATAAAAAAGTAAATGAAATTATCATCGTATGTTAAACATTAATGAATGAGTAAAAATTATTTTCAATACCTAAATTAATATGGATTCAAAGGGTCTATTGATCCAGGTGGCTCTACGGAGGCTCATAAATCAAGGAGGGCCTAGGAAAATCTCAAAAATCAAATTCTTTGGATTTCCATAAAACTATAGGCATATCAAATAGTTCGTCACACCATTTCCAATGTCACAAATGGCACCTCAATCTGACATCATATGTGAAAGTTATGGCTAGCCAAAGTCTTGGTCAAACTAGGCCCCCTAGCTACATTTAACATATTGTCAACTAAATTTGGTGGCTCGCTAAATAAAGAGGTCTGACTCAATTTGGAAACCACTGTTGAGGTAACAAATTGACACTTATTGGTAATGGTTTCTGGTAGTCGAAAAAGGGGAAATTGTTTCCTATTTAATTTTTCTAATGACCCCTAAAAATCTTGTGGTCAACTTCATATTTGTTCCAAAACAAAAATATATTAAAAGATGGGAGGGTGGGGCTGGTGGACCCACCCATACCTCAAGTGGTTTAATATTATATATAATATATATTGGTGGTGGCCCAAATGGCTAGCCAAAATACAATACCATCCACATTTAAATGGGGTTGTTGGGCTTCATAACTCCCTGACTGGTCCAGCTGGCCCATCCCACGAGTGGCCCCACTCACCATTTCCTAAATCTATATACCATATACAAACAAAACAAAACCAAAATTAATGTGGCTAGTTTTTGAACCCACCTTGTCCCCTAGCCAATTCTTTATTTGAGTTCCGCCAACAAGGATGACCAATTGGGTGCATTAGTCTATCTACCCAAATATTTTTATAATCCCAGAACTTGTCATTTTCCCATTGGAGGATACGAAACAAAACCTAGCCTCTAGTGGAACCCTAAACTTGCATGGAATCCTAATGCAGGGAATATGCAACGAATCTAAAATATTCCCTTGGAGCCAAACTTTCACAATATCATAATTATGCGAAGTTTATACTCAAATGAATAAAAAAATTTCCGGGAGTCTAAGGGTGTAGCTAGTTTTCTGATATGAGCAACCAATTTTCTGAAGATAGAATATTGAAGGAAGAACCATGAGGGTAGATCCTTGATGCAGGAATCTCGATAGAATCTGAAAGATTCCTTAAAGGCCCGAAATTGATATTTTCAGAACTAGGCCAACTTTATAATCATTTTTATCAGTTTTTCATAACGAATGTGATGGTGTGACCAGTGTCTTCATCTAAGTAGCTAAATTTTAGTCAACCCGCAAGAAGGAATCATTAGGGAATCTTTGAGATTCTCAGGGCTCATATTTTAATCGAGGCACAAAGAGGTCGAGTTTATAGTCATTTTTCATGATTTTCCACGAGGAATTCAATAGTGCAGCCTAATTCTTCAGTAGAGGTGTGCATTTTTAGACCATTTTTAGAAGTGTAGGTATATAGTGTCTTTTGTATATGTGTGTAATTTAATTTTCAGTGAATATTAATGAGAAAGGCCTCCCCACATTAAGCAGGGCCAGAAGACATAACCCACATTAGGTGAACTTCGTTATCAACTTGTTTGTGCCTTTGTTTCCATTTCTTTTATGTGTATGCATTATATGGTTACATGCTATTTAATAATCAATTATGTATGCATAATTGAAGTGAAAATATCTGGGTCAAGTTGTGTATCAGAGAAAGCCTTTTCTTGATGTGAATTACAAGTGTATAAAAACTAGGGAAAATCTCCAAAGAGGTGAAGGAAAACTTAAGTCCCTGATCTAGAAGTAGGTCGTGTAGCTCGAAGAAGTAAAATGGAAGATGAAGATGCTCAATTGGAGGAAAAACGAAATTATGGCAAGGCCTTCTATGACATGGAAGAAAAAGAGAACAATTTGTTTGCAGAGTATGAGAAGACAATTGTGAAACCATAGAAGAAATAAGGACCAAATGATCATAGCTCAGTGAATAATGAAGGAGGAAGAGGACAACCTCCTGAACCTCCCTCTCCATATTCTAGTGAAAGTTATTCTTCTTCTTCTCATCATTCTAAAGGTATAAAATCTCATAAAGAGCCCTTTTTGAAGCTTGATGTTAAGTTTGATTTGCCTATGTTTAGTGGACAATCTAATGCAAAAACTCTAGATAACTAGATCAGACAGGTTGAACTATATTGCTGCATAAAATGAATCAAAGAAGACGATTCCAAGATTGAGTTAGCATCACTTTGATTGAGTGACACCACTCTCATATGGTGGGAAAACATGCTACAGAAAGGTGGTAAGAGTAATTGTAAAATTATTTCATCTTGGTCCGAGCTTGTTTCTACTTTAAGAAGGTAGTTTTACTCATTGAACTATAGATAGAAGGCCATGATGGAATGACAAAATTTGTAAAAAGGTAACGGCAAAAATTTTCATAATTTTATAGAAGAGTTTAGGAAACAAGCTTTAGCATTGAATGTTCCATGAGACTATCTTGAAACATTGATGAAATAGATTGGCTCATTTCATGGTTATTTGAACCATTCATTATTATTATTTGAGACTAAAATTGTTGATGAAGCTAGTGTGAAGGTTGTACATCTTGAACGCAGGCAAAAGCATGAGCAAGATGATTTTCCAAAGAGGGCAAAAACAACTAAGAGAAAGGAAGAAAACCCCTCTTATACTCATTGTGAGAAACAATAGAATGATGAAGAGAATTGATGGAAACTAGAAATGGAATTTAGGCCAAAGATGAATGGCAGAAAAGAGAAGTAGAAGATAGTTTCAACTGTGCAATAAGAGCAAGAAGCTAAATTTGAGGATGATGAGAAGATCATAGCTGCAGGATTTATAGGTGTTCGACCAATCAACTTGGGATCAATTTCAGGCAATGAGATGAATATTGCATCTCTTTGGATTGAAAAATATGGACCTATTGACGTAGGTTCTCATTCGGGTGATGAGACAAAGGTATTAGCAGATGTTGTGCCAAATATGAGAAAGGCACCAAAGACTGCATGGTTCCAAGAGCTTGAGGAAATCAACCAGAGAATTCAAGTGGATAATGTTGAACTAAGGAAACTCCTACAAGAAGTAGAGAATGAGAAAGGGGGTTTACAACTTCAATTACAAGTCAAGGAGGAGGCCTTAGAAAGGTTGTAGCATAACAAGCTTGAGGTAAAAATTGATTCTTCAATTTCATTTTCACTTTATGATGATGACTTGGTTACTTTTAAGAAACATAATACAGGAATCAGTTCAAAGTTTATGAAGAAAATGGGGTATCATGGAAAGGGCCTCGGTGTTAATGGCCAGGGAATTTTGAATCCCATCAATGTGGAGTAATTTCCTCATTTTGCGAGACTTGGTTATGCGAGACTTGGTTATGCGAGAAAGGAGGTTGGAGAATGTTCCAAGAGAACTAGTGACCAATCAACAATGAAAGATGGGAGGACATCACAACATTCCAATGATAATGAGGATTCTGTAGGAATTTCTCCTCATCATGGACTCATCAGGAAGAAGTGTTGAAAGAAGGTCTTGAAAGTTGGAGGAGAAATAATCGTTGTAGTCACTACAACATGGATGGACATTAGAGAGCCACATGTCAGATACTCCACGGGGCTGGAAAGAACCAATGAAGGAAACAACTGGTAAAGTTATTCAACAAGCAAATCGACCACAGGGAGATAACCCATTCAATTTGAGAAATGGTTTTATTAGATATAGTAGCTTTTCATGGCTGAATTTTGTAAATCACATGTTGAAAGATATTTGTAAAAGTGATGAAATGTTTTCCATTAGTTATGAATGCAACAAGTAATATTTTGGGTCTTTTTGTTCATAGGTGGGGTGTTCGTTTTTTTTGTGATTCTGATGTAAACTTTACCAAAGAGTGTTTTATCAACTCTTGGGAAGTATGAGGATTTTCTTAGGGCATGTTTGGTCTTGTAAAAGAACATTTATTTGAAAATATGTACTACAGGTTTGTAGAGGACATGTCAAGAGTTGGTTCATCACTTATGGCTCTCAAGTACGAAGGTGAAGGATAAGGAAGCATGGTCTATTAAGGCACTTTTAGTGTAGACACAGGAATACATCATATTACATATCATGTTCATGATTTTCGAGGACAAAAGCTTCCTCAGTGGGGAGGAATGATACAAGTGGCTCCAGAGAGGCTCATAAGTCAAAGAGGGCTCAACAAAAGCTAAAAAATAAAAGTCATTAGATTGCCATGGAACTAGAGTTAGATCAAATAGCACATCACAATATTTCCAATGACACAAATGGCACTTCAATCCGACATCATATGTGAAAGTTATGGCTAGTCAAAGTTTTGGTCAAACTAGGCCCCCTAGCTACATTTACTAGAGTGCCAACTAAATTTGGAGGCTCGCCAAATCTGGAGGTCCAGCTAAATTTGGTGGCCACTAACAAGGAAAAAAATTGACACTTATTTGCAGCTATTTATGACTATTAGAAAAGGCGAAATTGTTACCTACTCAAATTTTCTAATGACCGTTAAAAATCCAGTAGTTGACTTGATAGTTGTTCCAAAGCAAAAATATATCAAAAAATGGGAGGGCAGGCCCAACAGACCCACCCATCCAGAAACTATTTCATATTATATATAATATATATTTTTCTTGGCCCAAACAACCAGCCAAAATACAACACAAGGAAAATTTTAAAAACCCCCCCAAATTTACATGTATAATAAATGGGCGAATCTCCATGGTATATAGGAAAAATGGAAGGTGGTTTTATCAATAATATGATATGTATATATAATTTTTTGGCAAATCTCTCACCAGGCATGGCGAATATTTTACTCAATTATAAAATCTTGTGTTTATTGAATACACAAATGAAATCATTGCATTTCTTTAAAATATCTTTTGAAATCAAAATTACCGAAATTACATATCGATAATCTAGTGGGTGTAAGATAAATTCACCCATGCCATTCACAGAAATCATGAGAAAAAACCTAATACTATATATAAAACCAAGAAAAATTCAAATTCATCACTTCTAGGGACCTCATAACCACCCTGCCAATACACAAGTATGTCCCTGTTTGCAATTAGAAAAATTACCCAAATTACAATCTGTTTACTCCACTTCTAGGGACCTCGTAACCACCCTGCCAATACACAAGTATGTTCCCGTTTGAAATTAGAAAAATTACCCAAATTACAATATGTTTACTCCAGCATATGTTGGAAAGTTATGGAAGGGTCACTAGTGCAATCAATCCATTCCTTTTAGCTCTGGATTTGTTTCAGTTTAAAACATAAGTATACAAATATACTTGTCCAATGTCTATGCTTTAACCATTCACCTTAAGATGGTTTTACAATATAATTTCCTAAGTCTATTTAATATCTTCATTATCATAAAAACCAACCTATATCCATCTTAACTCCACATCTACCACTCTTAGGGGGATGAAATCTATTTATCCCTCTGAGCACTTGGTAGACCCAAAATTAAGATGGATCTAAGATAGAATTTCCCCTTTAAATATTCTATGCTCACATGAATACCATGGTTTATCATAAACCTGGAGCTTAAAAATTACTATTAGTAATTTATAAAAATTAATAAAATTAATAGTTGATTTTTATTTTATTTTTATTTTAACCAAGCTAAAATGTTTAACA
>APFE031484793.1:65175-100793 GCA_000404065.3 Pinus taeda | reverse complement strand
CTCTCATTTATTTATATTTTTATTAATTTACCATACCTCTTTTATAAATATGGTATTGGGGCCTTTGGCCCATAGGATTCACTTAAATAAAACCTATTCTTGAAAATGGGCCAATGGAAGGTTGTAACTCCTAATTTCAAGGGCTAAATTTACCTTTTTTACCCTCTCCCTTAAAATAAGGTGGGCTATTTGAGGTGATTTGTAAAAATGTACTATGATACAAAATATTCGCCCACTAAAAATGTAAAACCCCTTAATTTCGCCAAAGGGCGAACATTCGCCCCTAAAATCACCCCTAATACAACGTCATCCATATACAAATGGGGTCGATGGGGATTGAAACCGCCCGACCGATTCGGCTAGCCTGACCCACAGGTGACCCCACTCACCATTCCCCAAAAATGCATACCATATAAAAAAAATCAAATGGAAACCAAAATGAGTGTGACAAGGTTTGAACCCAACCCACCTCCTTGCGAATTTTTTATTTGAGTTCCACCAACTAGGATGACAAACTAGGCACATTGGTTAATCTGCCCAAATATTTCTATAAACTTAGAACTTGTCATTCACCCAATGGAGGAGAGGCAGAGGAACCCAACCTACAGTGGACCACTGAGCATGCATGGAAATGAGTAGTGGAACCCTTATGCCATGAATATGTAAGGAATATAGAATATTCCCTTGGAGCCAAACTTTCACAGTATAAGAATTATGTCAATTTTATACTCAAATGAATCAGAATTTCACGAGAAGCATGATGGTGCAAATGGTTTTCTGATTTGAGAAGCAGATTTTCTAGAGAAAAAATATTGATGGCAAAACCATAAGGGTGGAACCTTCACATAGGTATCTGCACAAAGTCTAAATGATTCCCTGGATGCCCGAAATTGATTGTTTTAGAACTAGACCGACTTTATACTCATTTTTCTCAGTTTTTCACAAGGAACATGATGGTGTGATCATTTTCTTCATTTAGGCATCCAAATTCCTATGAACCCATAGGAAGGAATTATTTGGGAATCTTTGAGATTCTCGGGGCTCAGATTTTGGCTAAGGAAAAAAGGGGTCGAGTTTATAGTAAATTTTCATGATTTTCCACCAAGAATTGAAAGGTGTTGTAGATTTCTTCATTAGATGTCTTCATTTTCAGACCATCTCCAGAAGTGGAGGTATATAATGTCTTTTGTAAATGTATTCAATTTGATTTTCGCTGAAGATTAATGAGAAAGGCCTCCCCACATTGAGCAGATCCCATAGAGGTAACCCATGCTAGGTGAACTCTGTTATCAACATGTTTATGCCTTTGTTTCCTCATGCTTTCTCTTGAATATTTTTTCTTTTATGTGTATGCATCATATGGTTACATCTATTTAAAATGCAATTTTTGTATGCATCATTGAAGTGAAAGGTCTGGATCATCTATGGATTACTAATCCCTTTATAGCCTGAGGACTAATAACATGGAAAATAAGCATCCTTCTACATAGACTAATAACATGTAAAATAAGCATAGCCCAATCATATAAATTAAATGGTTTCCAGATGCCTATAAGCATAAATCCATATCAAGAATCAAAACAATAGTTCATGATACATCTAACATCGATAAAATAAAAAATAAAAAACAAACATAAAAATTAATTAAATTATAAATTTATTTTAAATAATTAATAAATAAATTACTACTATTATTAATTATGAAAATAATTAACATACAAATTTGTTATTAATTCATATTATATAATTATAAAATTAATTAATATATTACTTAAACATATATTTAATTGAAAAAAGGGTACAAGATTTTTATCCATGAAAATTTATCTCCACTTTACCATGGAGTTTTTAATATGTAAATATGTTTTCTTACAATCCCATAGACCAATACTATTGCTCATCCATACATGTAAAAAAAACCATAACTCACTTTAAATGACATGTTGAAACCACTAAACCATATTAAACACATTCACAACAAATTAACACACATAACAAAAACTGGCGGAAAAGGCAAAGATCAATCATGTGGTCTCTCATGCTCATGTAATTCTCTCTTATTCAAATAATTTAATAATACATTTAAATACATGAGCAAGTGATCTTAAGATAATGCATATATCTTAGACTCACTTGTTTGAGACAATTTCTCAACTTACACAGTAATGTAGGAGAGCTAGTTGGAGAAAATCTCTCATCCAAACTAGATTCCTTAGTTTGAGGAATTCTCATTATTTTATTTATTTAATTTAATAATTGGATTTGTTATTGATTTTTAAGAGAGTGAGGCTAACATTCCCCCCCTCAATGATAAATCCAAAACGAACAAGGAACCATCTTCCAAGTTCTCAAGTTGATCATCAAAAACATTTGCCTAAAAAACCGCAAAAGTTGGATGTTGAAGAAACTACAATATGAAGAGAACATGAATCAGTTGCATGTCTGATTTATCTATGAACTCCATCACATCCCAAGATACAAAGGGATCCATCTATCCTTTGCTTGAAACAAAATCTGGTTTCCACTGACACAATTTGTAGAATGCCCATTGGCGTATTTGTTGATGATGATCGCCCACTAGCTGATGAAGATGCCCACTCGCTGCTTCGCTGATGTTGTTGAGACTTTCAGTATTACAACCACTTGTCAATTTCATTGACAGTTTATACCCCTTGTTAGCTGAAAGGAGAGGCAATCTTCTCCAAAACATATTTGAACTCCCCCCCCCCCATAGGTGTAGGAGTGTTTCATTGGTGTACTCCAACTTTCAGGTGCCTGAGAGTACTATCTTCTACTGACTGTTGGCTGCAAGAGTTTTTTGAGTATGGAGCATGATTGTTTAGAGGTCTTTGTTTTAGCTGGATGTATACCCCAGGAAGTTTGTACACCCCTCCACATGGGGGGGACATTTCCCCCCCCATGGGGGTTCGACGGCCAGTGCTCCCTTAGCTGTTCGGGGGCAGTGCCCCCGAAGCTAAAAATAGATGTAAAATTGCCTTGTAAAAGTATAGTAATTTCTAGTCAATCTGGGCCATTCATTAAGCAGATGATCTGACGGTAGAACTTATGTTTAGTTTAGGGTTTTTTTCCCTAGAAGGCAACCCCTCTCTTTGTATGAGAGCATTGTATTGAGTTTGTGTAATATATGTGTATTTTTTGAGCTAGAAGTAGAGAGTTGAGACTATGAGAGAAAACATAGGATATTACAATGGATCTACTATAGGTTGTGTCTCTTCATTTTCCTAGATAATAGAAAGGAAGGACTAGCTGTTTGGGGTGGATGTAGCCCAAACTAGGTGAACCACGTATATCTGTGTCTCTCTTGCTTTATGTGTTTATATTTATGCAATATTTTATGTGTTCCATTGCTTTGTAATATATAATTTTATAACAGCTGGTATCAGAGCCGAAGGTTTATTTGGCTAATAAACTCATAGGAAAGAAGGGTTCCTCGTTCAAGTGGGAGCAATGGCGGAAGATGGTAAGTTTAGGGTCGATAAATTTGACTGCCAAAACTTCTCGCTGTGGAAGATGCAGATGGAAGATTATCTATATCAGAAAGATCTATACCTACCATTGGGGGGAAAAACAAAGATGGTGATAGGTATGACAGATGAAGAATGGAACCTTCTCGATAGAAAGGCACTCGGAACAATACGGTTGAGCCTCGCAGTGTCAGTCGCCTTTAACATTTTGAAGGAAACAATGACAGAGGGTTTGATTAAGGCATTGGAGAAACTGTATGAAAAACCCTCGACCTCAAATAATGTATTTATTATGGAATGATTATTTAATATGAAGATGTTGGAAGGTGGATCTGTTGCAGACCATTTAAATGATTTTAATACTGTTACAAGTCAGTTATGTTCTGCAAGGGTAAACTTTGATGATGAAGTTAGATTTTTATTATACTTGTGCTCATTACTAGAAAGTTGGAATGGTTTAGTAATGGCCATTAGTAACTCTATTTATAGATCTACTACTTTAAAGTTTGATGATGTTGTCGGTGCTATCCTTAGCGAGGAAATGCGATGGAAAAGATTTGGTGAGACATCAGGTAATGCTTTGAGTGCAGAGTCTAGGGGAAGAAAAATGGAAAGAGGAAAGAGCTCAGGATATCACAGAAAATCAAGGAAAGGTAGATCCATGTCTAGATCGGGGATAGTGTGCTGGAAATGTGGAAAGAAATGACACCTAAAGAAATATTGTAGATCCCGAAAGGGAAAATAAGGAGATGCACAACAAGAAAACAATCATGAAGAAAATGTGACAAGTGAGGTGTTACAAGATTCTTTGATTCTTTCTTTCGAAAATATTACTGATTCCTAGGTGGTAGATTAAGGGGCCTCATTCCATGCAACACCTGATAAGAAATACTTTCATAACTATGTTCAAGGAGATTTTGGACAAGTCCATTTGGGTGATGATAAACCCTATAAAATTGTTGGAATGGGTAAGGTTCTTGTAAAATAGTAGAATGGAAACCAATGGATACTAAAGGAGGTAAGGCATGTTCCAGATCTAAAGAGAAATCTAATTTCAACAGGGCAGTTAGGCGGTGAAGGTTGTGTGACAACTTTCACAGATAAAGCTTGGAAGGTCACCAAAGGAGCCCTGGTGATAGCAAAAGGCGAAAAGGTTGGTACATTGTATTTATGCAATGGTATTTTGAACTCTCTTAATTCTTTAACTTCCAAAGGAGTAGATGTAGCATTATGGCATCATAGGCTCAAACAAATGAGTGAAAAGGGGATGAACATTCTTCACTCAAGTAATTTCTTGCCGGGTTTGAAGAATGTTGATTTGGACTTCTGTGAGAATTTCATTTATGGAAAACAGAAGAGAGTCAACTTTCTCACAGTTGGGACAGAAAAGAAGAGTGGAAAATTAGAGCTTGTGCATACAGATGTATGGGGACCTTCTCAGGTATCATCTCTCAATGGCTCTCATTATTATGTTACTTTTATTGATGATGCAACTAGAAAAACTTGGATTTATTGTATTAAGAATAAATCTGATGTATTTGAGACTTTCAAGAAATGGAAAGCTTTGGTTGAGATTAAGACAGGAAAGAAATTGAAGTGTCTTAGATCAGATAATGGAGGTGAATATTGCAACAAAGAGTTTGATAGGTACTATTCAGAGCAAGAAATTTGCAAAGAGAAGACAGTTCCAAGAACACCACAAGAAAATGGTGTCCCAGAAAGGATGAACAGAACAATCATGGAGCGTGCAAGGTGCATGAGATTGCATGTAGGATTATCTTTACAGTTTTGGGCACATGCTGTAGATAATGTTGTTTATCTAATAAATAGAGGGCCTTCAAGTTCCTTGGATGGTGGTGTTCCAGAGGAAGCATGGACAGGTAAAATGGTAATTACTATTTTTTAAAGCCTTTTAGTTGTGAGGCCTTTGTCCATATTGATAAAGAAAATAGAACAAAGCTTGAGGCAAAGTCAAAGAAATGTGCCTTTATTGGATATGGTGTTAATGATTTTGGTTATTCCTTATATGATTATGAAAATCACAAAATCATTAGGAGTAGAGATGTAATATTCAATTAAAAGGTCTTGGATAAGAATCAGTTGCAGGAAAAGAAATAGGAAAAAGAAAATAAGGAATATGTAGTTCTTGATGAAATCACTGAAAAAGTAAAGGTGCCTGAAAATAATAATAATCAACAACCACAATAGCAACAACCACCGCAACAACAACAAGCACCCCAAACACCTGAAAGTGGTGTTAGAAGATCTACCAGGATAAGTAGACCCCCTCAATGATACTCTCTTTCATTATATTATTTATTGTTGACTGATTCTGGTGAACCCGAATGTTATGAAGAAGAAATTTAGGTTGAAAGCAGGAAGAAGTGGTAGGTAGCCGTGGAAGAAGATATGGACTCCTTAATGCATAACCAGACTTGGGACTTAGTCAGGTTGCCTGCACGAAAAACTACATTGAAGAATAAATGGGTTTACAGGCTGAAGGAAGAAGATGGAGGAAAATAGAGGTACAAAGCTAAACATGTAGTGAAGGGGTTTGCACAGAAGAAAGGTATTGATTTTGATGAAATATTTTCTCCTGTTGTTAAAATGACTTCAATCAGAACTATTTTAAGTCTAGTAGCCATTGAAGATTTGCATCTTGAGCAATTAGATGTAAAGATAGCCTTTCTCCATGGGGATTTGGAGGAAGAGATATATATGCAGCAGCCACAAGGATATGAAGTGAAAGGGAAGAAGAGACTAGTGTGTAGGTTGAAGAAGAGCTTGTATGGCTTAAAACAGGATCTAAGGTAGTGGTATCTAAAATTTGACAAGTTTATGTCTGAACAAGGTTATACTAGATGTCACTCTAATTATTGTGTTTATCTGAAAAAGCATGGCAGCTATATTATATTTCTATTGTATGTAGATGACATGCTTGTTGCAAGGTCTAACATGCAGGAAATAAATGTGCTCAAAATAAAATTGGAAAATTCATTTGCAATGAAGGATTTGGGAGCTGCAAAACAAATCCTTGTTATGAGAATCACTAGAGACAAGAGAAATCACGAATTAACTTTGTCTCAGAATGAGTACATACAAAAGGTGTTGAAAAGATTTAATATGCACAATGCAAAACCAGTTAGTACACCTTTTGCTAGCCATTTCAAACTTAGTAAGGAAATGTGCCCAAAGACCCAAGAAGACATGGATTGTATGTCTAAAATTCCATATGCATTAGCAGTTGGAAGCTTAATGTATGCAATGGTCTGCACAAGGCCTCATATTGCACATGAAGTGGGAGTTGTAAGTAGGTACATGAACAATCCAGGACAGGAACATTGGATGGTAGTGAAATGGATTCTCAGATATTTGAAAGGCACCACAAATCAAGAATTATGATTTGGTGGTTCAAACATTTCTCTACAAGAATATGTTGATGCAGATATGGCAGGTGACAGAGCTAATAGGAGGAGCACTACAGGATATGTATTTACTATTGGTGGAACAACTGTCAGTTGGGTTTCAAAAATCCAAAGTGTTGTTTCACTTTCAACAACATAAGTAGAGTATGTTGCTGCTACAGAGGCTACTAAAGAAATGATTTGGTTACAAAGGTTTATGGGTGAATTGGGTAAGAAGCATGATATGGGCACGTTATACAGTGATAGCCAAAGTGCCATTCATCTTGCAAAGAACTTTGCATTTCATTCCAGGTATAAACACATACAACTCAAGTACCATTTCATATGATCAGTGTTGGAAGATGGAGAGTTGAAGCTGGAAAAGATACACATTAGCCAGAATCCTGCAGATATGCTAACAAAAGTTGTAACCAGGGATAAACTGAGAATATGCTCAATTTGAATTGGTCTTCAAGGATGACGATGAATATGAGAAATAGCTAGGTCCAAAGAGGAGTCATTGTCTAGCAAATGAAGCAGTGGTGGAGTTGCTACAATCATTCTCCAAGTGGGATATTGTTAAGCATGGAGCAAGATTGTTTAGAGGTCTTTGCTTCAGCTAGATGTATACCCCAGGAAGTTTGTACACCCGTCCATGTGGGAGTTCGGGGGCAGCGCCCCCAAAGATAAAAATAGATGTAAAATTGCCTTGTAAAAGTATAGTAATTTCTAGTCAATCTAGGCCATTCATTATGCGGATGATCTGATGGTAGAACTTATGGTTAGTTTAGGGTTTTTTGCCCTAGAAGGAAAGCCCTCTCTTCGTATGAGAGCATTGTATTGAGTCTGTGTAATATATGCGTATTCTCCGAGCGAGAAGCAAAGAGGTGAGACTGTGAGAGAAAAACAGAGGATATTATAGTGGATCTGCTGTAGGTTGTGCCTCTTCATTTTGCTGGATAATAGAAAGGAAGGACTAGCTGTTTGGGGTGGATGTAGCCAAATTGGGTGAACCACATATATCTGTGTCTCTCTTGTTTTATGCATTTTCTATGTTTATATTTCTGCAATATTTTATGTGTTCCATTTCTTCGTAATATATAATTTTCTAACAAAGTTGAGATTGAATTATGTTGTAAAACTTGTACATCTTCTGGTTGTGGATGACCATTCCCAAGGATAAATCCATAAATAATTTATCTTCAATCTGGCTGACTTTCATTGTTTGTTTCATTTTGTTGATGAATGATTCTTCTTGCTACAATGGTCACAAGAATGGAGATCAAAACATTGATCTTCTAGATGTTCGGTTCTTTGACAATGAGAGCATTTCGGTTTGTATGCAACTTGAGTTTGCATGCATTTCTGTTTGTCTACACTTTCAGTTTGTGTGCATTGATGTCTATCTGCAACTTGCAGAGAACTTGCTGAGGTGATATGTTCAAGTAATCTAGCACTAACAAACTGAATGGGCTTTGAGTAATCAGGGATGTGTAAGTTGTCATCATCTTCGACATATCCTAAGCCGCGTCGATTTTGATTACTTTGGATTTATTCCCGTAGCTTGATGATGGGGTTTGGAAGAAATTTTCACTGGAACAACTTCAACACTTGAAGCTGGTTGGATGAATGAGTTTGAATGATCAGCTGTATCTGGAAAATACTTGGAAGAAACACGCTTCTCTTGCAACTTAATTCTTTGTAGTTGCAATTCTAGTTGAAGAAACTCAATTGTTTCATGTGCATGTTTAAGATGCACTTGAATGCCAGCAAGAGTGGTTTTGTTGATGTGCACCATGTCATCGGGTGATGATAACATTAAATTGTGAATAATTTGGGACAGCTAAATGTGTGTCACCTTGTTGTCTTGCTTACTTTGAAGTTAGGCTCGCTTGTCGTAGAAGTCGTGCTTGAAAAAAATTGCTCACTTGAGTTGATCATTGAAATGACACACTTGCTTGTACTGGTTGGATTTGTAGAACTCGCTCACTTGATGTTTGGTTGATTTTTGCACGCTCGCTTTCCTTCAAACTTTCTTGCTTTCTCACTTGCTTTCTTTTATTGTTTGAATGATTATTGCTTTAAACACCAGATTTATTTGATGCTCACTTGAACTTGCTTGATTGATTATTGACACTTGTGATTTCTTGAATGTACTCACTGAACATGATGATTTGTAGAAAAAAGGAAGGGTGTCAAACACTATTGAAAATGCACCCAAGATACAAATGACAAGTTCAATATAGATGACTCAGTCGAAAACTTACTTGACTTAATGTATTCACCTTAACAATTCAAATTAGGGTGTCGGTTACAACCAAGAATGCACTCGCACAATTCAATTTAAAAAATGTGTATTTGCAAGTGATATAAAAGGTGTTGATGATGTTTATGTCATCTTGGCTTGAAATGCTTCATTTTGTAGCATCCTTAAATTGATGGCATGAATTAGTTGTTGTGAAATGTTGTTGCAGAATATTACTTTTATCAAGTCGGTGACGTGATGCTTTGTGCTTATGAACTCAATTGATTATGTGCATGCAAGTCATTTATGTGTTTTATGCTACATGTGTACCATATTAGAAAGATACCACATGAAGGTTAGTGTCAAAACTAGACACAAAACAAAAACAATATCAAGAAGCATGCAGCATCATAAACATACAAATGGTGTACCTGAAACCCCCTTATTCAATTATGGGTGGATGTAGGACACAATCACCACCAAAATCATATGTTTTTCTATAAGTATGGGAGTACATCAACCTTCACCCTGAAAACATTGTGAATAAAATTTCTCAAACAATGAGCATGCCAAGCTCACAAATTCTTGAAGCAACTTGTCTTCAAAAATAAAAGTACACTCTGCTAAAAAAATTTCTTCAAAATACAACAATGAGCTTCCTTTTAAAAATTCTCACTTATCACTCCAAATTAAAAAAAAAAAATGTCGTATCTCTCCAAAGTAAAAATTAATGCACCTAATGCACTAATCCTTTTTCTTATGTCATTGGATCTTCAATGTGTCGGGTGCATTCACTAAGTCTCCCATGCTCTCAATACGAACAATTTCTTTCAGATTGAATTCAATATAGAGTATGCAATCTGATACAAAAAACTCCATTGCTATCCTGTTGAAATCTAACAATTCAAATTCCAAGAATTTAATTACCCATCAGATCGATTTGTTCTCAACAATAAATACCCCATTACCATCATGTTTCCAAGTTGCATTTCTATTGATCCAGAGGCATGCTATTGAGCAATGCTAGCTATGGCCCTCAAAATAGCAGCACTGTCCATCTTTCTTCAGTGCAATTTGACAGGGTCACTTGCAAATTTTACAAGATGTCCTTTCTGCTACTAGTTCAACAGAAGATCCTTGATGAGATTTCTTTTTCTTTGTATGAATCAACTTCAAATGGAAATGGGAGATACTCTAAAACATTTCAGTCAAATTAAACAATGTAATTGAATATTGGGGGAACACATTAACTGAGACTAAGGCTTTCGATATAGTAGCAACATCTAATCTAGAAACAAGCAGCCATCCACCATCAATTTCGTCTTTTGCACACGACTTTCTGCATCTTTGCATTGGGTCTCCTCATTTTCTTCTCCTTGTTCAGATCTTTGTCACTGTAGATTTTAGCAAACTAAAACTTGAAGCCAAAGCACTGCAACATGTAGGAGATTTTACAAATCTAAACTTCAAACTGGTGAGATTTTTTTAGAAATTCATTGTTGTAGCTTCAGCAATTTCTACAATATTTTAACAAATTGACTAATTCTCTACAAAGTCGAGAGGATTATCTTGAACTAGAAGCATTTCAAAGGAATAACATCACTTCTTGTAGCAAATATTTATGTCTCTGCAAATGAACATCCAAACCCCCAGGTCGATAGCTATCCTAGTCTCTTCTTTTAGGTGACCCATTTTTTAATGATCTCTTTTGTTCTTAACTGTAGAAAAAAACTGCGCCTACCTATTATTGTGGGATCCTCTAACACCACCATTATGGAGTTTTGTTGGAATTCATAAGAATTGGGTTTGAAAACAAACATACAGTGGTTGCTAAGTGAAGTGCAAAGAACTGAGCGGGTATAGGGCAGGGTTGAGGCCATCTGAAAATGGAGCAGAATGATGTAGCAACAAATGATTCACTGCATCCCCTTCACGACGATGTCTTGCATTGTTACCAGAGTAGTGAATCTGGTGACATAAAACAAACCGAAACAACTGCCAAAGAATTTTTGAACATTCTAGCAGATGTGGAAAAGTCTGTGAAAAACACATAGGGTAATGAAGAAATTAGCAAAACTGCTTGTAGAGTCATGTGTGAGTATTGTAGTCCTCATGAAATGTTGTTTTCAATCTCTAAGGCATTATCTTCCAACTGCAACAATGAAATGTTAAGTTCTTTCCTTCCTCTTTTACATGGTTTCATTATAGTAATTTTGCAAATTCAGCAGAGGCCTGTGGAAAATATAAATGCAGCATTACCAAGAGTTTCAAGAGTTGTAAAAGTTGCATTTTATGAAGCAGATGATGAGGAAAATAAAGATGTTGTTGCAAGAATTTTTGAAAATCTGATAGCCAATTCCATATCTATGCAGGAATTTGTAATAAACAAGTGGTGGATGAGAAAAAAATCTGCTCTAATCCATCGTGGGTCTCTAAGTATTTTAGAAGAATGCGATTATGGATTCAGTGGCCGATGATGTCAAGGGTTCTCCATTCATTAATGTAGTAGTTAAAGTTTTATGTGTTTGTTAGGTCCTAGTGATGCCCCCATTACTATTGTAGTTGTATCCCTTATTACTTTTGTTGTGCCCCTATTGTCCCCATATTGTTATTACTATGCCCCATAGAATCCCTCTATTGTTATTTTTGTGCCTTTATATTATTATTGTTAGGTTGGCATGGTTATATTGTGACCCTTTAGACTCCTATATATAGAAAGGAGGTTTTGTCATTTGAATCATCCAAGAATTGTTCATTTATGTAATGTAAAGGAGGTTGCCCCCTCGAAGAGGCTGAATTCTAAGGCGTTGATCTATATTTTCTATCTTTTTGTGAGCTGGTTTCATAACCTTTGGTATCAGAGCTTTGGATTCTAGGGTTTCACTGCTCCAAATAGGTCATCATGGCATTTTCACTTGAACATTGTTTCTACAACGTTTTAGAAGCGAAAAAAAACCCATTTATGAAGAAATCACACTGAACCTTGGGTCTAAATTTCAAATCCTTTCACGCTATATTTGCGGATATATGATCTGAGGAAGTTGGTATTTTTGCAGACTCCTAAATTACATTCCAAACAGGTGACCTTGGGAAAATCGTCATAACTTTTGTTTTGAGCATCATATTGCAATTTCGTAAGAAGTTACAGAAAGAGGATGGACTGTAATTTCCTGTGTATATTTTTCAGACCCGAAGGTCAAAACAGTGACACGTGGAACTTCATACAAGTTTGCTCTTCTGAAAAGGTATATAAGCAGGTCATCTTGGGAGATTGTGAATAACTCTTTCTTGAAGAATCTAAATTCGATTAGATTAGTAGCATTGGAAAGAGGACACAGAAGGCTACTCTAGGTCACAATTTCAGAATTGGATGATTCGAAATTATAGAGATACATCAGATTCAATATCGAGTGCCTACAAAGTGAAAAAAGGTGTGTATTTTTTTTAATATTTGCATAAGCTTGATCTATCTTTTCTATCTTTTGTGAGCTGGTTTCATAATAGTGTTCATACAAAACTAAATTTTTCACTTTCATGGTAGCGCAAGCATCATTTTAGCTCAAATAGTGGGTTTATTATTGATGGACACAGAGTATTGACAAATGCCCATTCGATAGAAATTGAAATCTGGATCTTAATTAAAAAGCAGAGTGATAACAGTTTATTACATATGATGGAAAACATCTAAGCTAAATTTCTTCTACCATTAATTTGAAAGGAAATTGCACCTTAATTTGAAATTTCATCTCAGATCGTTGATAAAGAATTTGTGGTAACCTATCGTTCTTACTTTGTTGAAGTAGCTTAGGTAACAATGGCTCTCTTTTTTCCACATACTCTTGTTGCACTATCTGACTAGTCAAATCTTTCCAAAAATGTGCTATTCCTCTTATAGTTGCTACAGACAAAAACGAAACTAGTGGCTACGCTGAAAGACTTTCTATTGTAGGTTACAGGTTCCAGTGCAGGCCTTCCATCTTTATCTCTACATTCTGAGTCCTCATGACTGCTCGCTCTGCTGAACATTACTTACACAGGTTCCCTCGAAAAGCTCAGATACCACATGTTGAAACTAATCAGCCATATTAAACACATTCATAGCAAATTAACACACAGAACAAAAACTGGCGGAAAATGTAGAGAGCCATCATTCAAATATGAAACTTGCGCATATTCATTTTTTTAATTAGTTAATTAAATTAAAAAATGATAAAAATGTATAAGTACTTTGAAAATAAATCTCAACCTTTCATTTATTTATACTACTATGAATGTTTTAGAATATTTCGTGGAGATTAAATCCTGCTATAGCAAAATTTCTAAAAGCCTATTTCAAAATAAACATACCTATCAACATATAAAGTGACATAAAATAAGATATATTAAATCAAGCAAAATTTAAATTAAAACATCCATTTCACCAAAAAAATATATATAATAATAAAAAAAAATAAAAAATTAAATAAATAATTTTCAAATAAAATGAAGAGATTTCACAAATATGCTAATTTATATTCAAACAAACCTCTAACAATATTTTCATATCAGGGAAATCAAAATTGTGTGTCTTAATGAATAGAAGTTTGAAAACTCAAAGATCAAATATTGAAAAGTCGTGATGACACCTGTGGTCGTTCTTAATATCACTATTTTATTTTGCAATCTTTAATTTTGATGGCAGGGTCTCTGTTGATTTTGTTGCACTAAACATGTATGCGTTTGATAAATATGCAAGTGGAGGATATGACACGAATGTGATTTCAATTATTTAAAAAATAATAATAAAAGTGAATTCATTTTTTTTCATAATTTCTTTCTACATTGTTTTAATACTATATTTTATATATAAATAAAACAAAAAATATAAAATTTTAGGCATATGTAAATCAACGAGTTGATATCTATTTTTGATTTTAAATGGTTTAATATTTTGAATCTCATATAAAAGATATATTTTTATTTATTTATTGATTTGATAAGGTATTTATAAATAATTAATATGATCAATTTTTAATATGGATCTAACAAACGTTAAGAGGCATCTAATCTTATTATACGAAAACCATTTTTTTAAATGCAAAAATTGAAAAATATTTGTCTATATATTAGTTAATGTGGATATTCAAAGAATTTATTTAAATTCTACATTGAAATGTATTTAATATAATCATCTAAATATTTTATTTATTACTAGAAAAGTGAAGGTGAAATGTCATGAACCAAGTTAGCATAATGAAAATGTGATTATTAATGTTTTATAATGCTGTCAATCAAAACTAAAAAGATATGTAAAATCATTTATGTTTTTATTATAACAGACATAGTTTTTGTTTCTAAAATATTTTTTCAAGGGACACATGTCAACTCCAAGTTCAGCACAGAGATACTTACACATCCCCCTCATATTGGATTGTATAATGAATCTCTCAATTAAATGAGTGTCTCCACTCAATTAAATATTTTATGAGATTATGATTTATAGATAAATAAATAATTAATTATAAATAAATTTACATTTTTAAAAGTAAATATTGATTACTTTATATATATTATATTTATGGCTTAAATTGTACTTTTGAATCCATAAATAGATTTAACCGCTGGCCTAATTGGATTATGTAAATGACTCAATCTAGAATTCCAGCACATCCTCGATGGATTTGATATAAAATTGAAAATAAAAAATGATGGGACCAGCCTACAATTCCGCACTATAATGTTCAACAATAATACAATAACGCACTAATCAATAATTCAATGATTAAGAAATGATTTGGGACATAACCATTGTGATTAGGTGTTAATCATAGGATGGTTCTGGATTTCATTGGATGGCATTTATGTCGGACTTTAATTATGCTCTGTTGGCGGTACTCGCCTCGGTTTCTGTTCCCTGCTCTTCATTCATGCCACAACCCTGCATTCTATGTCATTTATTCATTTTTTCTCTTGTAACTTTGTTGTGCTGGGCATTTGGTGTGGAAGTGAGGGTTTGTGCTGTGAACCTATGGAGTTGAGCCACAGACTCTACATGCGCCCAGCTATGGGTTATGCTGCTTGTTGGTGTGGCACCTTCGTCAGTTTTGGTGGCTTTGTTGCTTGGTTCCTTGGGCATAATATGAAGATTATTCTCGTCTGTGTAAGTGAATTGCCACTGTCTCTATTTGTTCAGTTGCTAAAATTGTCCCTACTCCACTGTGTTCATTTTATTGAGGTTCTTCTGGTTGTTAAATTTGAGTAATGGGTTATCTGTGTTGTATGCTACAGGTCACAGTCGCAGTGGCCTCTTGTGCTTCGCAGTTCTCTTCAGGTATGCTGTCACTCCATGATTTGTTTTCCCTCTTTGTTTTTCTCGGTACTAACGAAGACTGCTCCTTGGTCTTAGGGTGTCACCATGGATTGTGACTCAGTGGGTTTGCATTCTTCCCACGTGACTAATCTCCAGGTAAACAATTTGTTCACTGTGCATTCAGTTTCTCACTGCTTCTTGTCTTTTACTCTGTTGGCTTTTGGATAACAACGATGTCTTGTTTTGCTTGCACAAAAAGGGATTTACTCTCTGGCGTGGTTGATGAAATTGCTACGAATGTGTTACAGTAGGCTCTAATACTGTTATCTATTTGCCTCTGTTAGCTGGTCTCTATCAATTTTGCTGGGTAGAGTCCCAATTCTTGTCCTCTCGAGCTTCTCTGTTGTCGCTATGTGACCTAGTTCAGTCTTGTACAAACCCTCATTTGCGTTTTGGTAGTTTTGTAATTGTAAACCACTTTTCTTTTTAGAGGGTGGCTGACCTAAACCCTCGCTC
Organism: Pinus taeda; assembly: GCA_000404065.3. Taxonomy (NCBI): domain Eukaryota; kingdom Viridiplantae; phylum Streptophyta; class Pinopsida; order Pinales; family Pinaceae; genus Pinus; species Pinus taeda. The sequence goes on along the minus strand of APFE031484793.1, from coordinate 84,854 downwards.
CTGGGGTTCTGTTGGTTGTATTATTCTTCCACCGTTCGAATGGGTATCCTGGACTATTATATTTATACAAATATCTTTTTTGTTTGAAATGAAAAGAATTAACAGTGAATTTGGTTGTACTTCATTTACCTCCATCCTGGGCTTGTTGCTCAGCATTTGCACTCTTATTTTTTTTGAATTTCTTGTAATGTGGTTGGCTTTCATTCGTGGAACTTCGTATATTTGTTGTTGGTCTTCGAATACACATCCATTTTCTCTGTCTTCTTTCTGTTCTTTAGGAAAGAAAAATAAATGAAAAGGATAGGAATGCATAGTATTTGCTTAGTTTAGTTTACTCAATGATTAAGGGAAAAGTAAATGAATATTACAATGAACTGTTACAGATGGACTCAAATGTTTCGAATGAAAGAGATTTTTCTCTGTATTGTATTTCTGTTCTCACGCACTAAACCCCTCCATGATTGTCTTACATAATTTGATTTTTATATTGTGCTTGAACAGTTACTCAAATTGTTCTCATTTACCATACAGTTACCCTTGTAGTTACATAGTCGATAATCTTGTTGGTTTTCTTGTATTGTAGGAGTTACAATATTATACTTTTTGTTCATGAACAAACATATATAATATGGAATAAGAAAATGACAAAACAATGTAACTGTTATGACACTACCCTAACTATATTTTTCCTAATATTTCTTAACTAATTAATAATAAAACAAACTAATTTCTGGGCACTATTTTATTCACTAATGGAAATGAAATTAAAAAAAAAACTTGAACCTGTCCTTCTTGGCCTGAGACCAACACTCGGTCATGATGCCCTTAGCTGGATGCTCCTGCATCAGGCTCCTGGGATAAGAAAAATTCATGACTCTCGTCCATGAGCTTCTCGACTAAATAACTCACCTACTCTATCTGTCTAGCGTTAAGCCATGAAGTGTCCTCAATAGGACGGTTGTTCCACTTGACCAAATATTGCAGATACTCTTTCCGTCAAGTTTGCTTGGCCACCTGGGTGTCGAGAATCCTCTTGATCTCGAGGGGCTGAGCTAAAGGCATTTGTCTCATCCAAGTATCACTTCCCTCCTATGTGTCCCATGTAGGCTGGCCATGGAAACAGGTCTGCTACAACAAAGATGGGAAATATTCCTATTCTTGGTGGCAGCTATAATTCATAAGAACTTGTTGAGAATTTCTGGAGAACTTTGCAGGGGCCTATATTTTTGTACTTTGGCTTGTTATAGGCAGTTCTAGGAAAATGCTCCTTGTGAAAATGCACGAGGACTTCATCCCCTACATTAAGCTGCACCTCTCTCTGTTTCAAATCTGCTTGCTGCTTATATTTTTTACTGATGTCCTGCAACTTTATTTTCACCTACTCATGTAAATCATTCATCGCTTTAGAAAAATCCTCCCCATCAGCACTCCGTCTTTCCTAGTGTCCTAGATCTTGTAATTCATGTACTCCACGAGGATGCATGCCATATAAGATCTGCAAAGGACTATAACCAATGTTGTGATTGGCTGAGTCATTGTATGCAAACTTCACCTAGGAAAGTACTTGATCCCACATTTGCAAGTTTTCACTGATCAAACTTCGTAGCAGGTTTCCCAGACTCCTGTTTACCACCTCTGTTTGCCCGTCATTCTGCGGGTGATAAGTAAAGCTAAAACTTAACTGCGTGTCAATCTTCTTCCACAGGGTGCGCCTAAAGTGGCATGTAAACTTCATGTCCCTCTCAAAGAGAATGGACTTAGGTAAAGCATGTAGCTTGATGATCTCTGTAAAGAACAAGTGGGCCACATGAGTGGCATCGTTGGTTTTTCTGCAAGGGATTAAATGCGCCACCTTCAAAAACCAGTCTACCACTACCATCACCAAATCATAACCCTGTTCTGTCCTAGGTAGACCAAAGACAAAGTCTAGGCTAACTACATCCCACAGTCTACTTGGAATGGGCAATGGCGTGTAGAACCCTGTATTTTGACTGTGTCCTTTTGCCAACTGACACACATTACACCTGGTCACAAATCTCTGCACATCCCTTCGCATTTTTGGCCATTAATAAAAATGATTGAGCTGCTCTAATGTTTTTTCTATGCTGAAATGTTCGGCTAGACCTCCATTGTGCTTCTCTCAAATGATATTCTCTCTCATTGAGCAATCAGGGATGCATAACTCTCCTCCTCTAAACAATAGCTTCTCCTGCAAATTATAGTCTAGCCACAGACTATAATTTCTCACCAAAGGATTCTGATACGCTTCATAAGCCTCCTTGAAATCTGTGTCGTCTAATACAAGTCTTTCAAGTGCCCAAAGCCCAGCACTTGTATCATACTCTCCTGTAAGAGTAAAGCTCTTTTGCTCAATGCATCTACCACCTTGTTGGCCTACCCGTTGATGTGTTTCAACACAAAGGTGAAACTCTGCAAATATTCAACCCACTTAGCATGCTTGTGATTCAGCTTGTGCTGTTATGTCACATATTGCAGTACAAAATTATTCGAGAATAAAAGAAACTCATTCCCCAGCAGATAGTGTCTCCAATGCTTTAGTGATTGGACAACAACATAGAATTCCTTGTCATAGGATGAATACTTCTACTTGCTTTCATTCAAATTCTCACTGAAAAATGCAACAGGTTTGTCTTCTTGGCTAAGTACAGCTCTAATCGCCGTACCACTTGCATCATAGCATACCTAAAAAATATTTTTAAAATCTAGCAATCTCAGGATTGGTCTCTCTCTGGTTTTCTTCTTTAGTATCTGAAAACTCCTTTCTACTACCAGGGTCCAACAAAATAGTTAACTTGCCTTTTTTATGGTGTCCAACATAGGTGCATAGATTTCACTAAAATTTCTTATAAATTTTTGGTAAAAATTTGCCAACCCATGAAAGCTACATACCTCAAATATACTTTTCGGGGATGGCAAGTTGACAATTGCTGCAATCTTCTCTGAGTCCATCTTCAACTTATTTTTTGCAATCACGAAACCTAGATAAACCAATTCTTTTTGTAGAAAAATACATTTTTCAGATTTATCAGCAGTTTATTTTCCTGCAATTTTTCCAACACACTTCGAACATGTCAGAAGTGTTCCTCTAGTGTCTTGCTGAAAATTAATATATCATCGATCTACACTATTACGAACTTTCCAATGAATTCTTTCGGCATTTCATTCATCAATCGCATAAAGGTATTGGGTGCATTACTCAGTCCGAATGGCATTACTAACCACTCATACAATCCTTCATTAATTTTGTAGGCTGTCTTCCACTCATCCCCTTCTCAGATTCGAATCCGATGATACCCACTCTTTAAATCAATCTTTGAAAAATATCCTGCCTCGCAAAGGCAGTCCATCATGTCATCCATCCATGGTAGTAGAAATCTATACCGAATGGTAATCTTGTTGATGGACCACGAATCTGTACACATTCGCCATTCTCCTACTTTCTTGGGAGCAAGAACTGTTGGAACTATGCAGGTGCTCAAACTCTCCCTTATCATCCCTTTATCTAGCAATTCCTGCACTTGTTTCCTAATCTCCTCATTATCTTTGGGGCTCATCCGATACGTTGCCTTATTCGGCAAACTTGCTCTGGGTATAAAGTCAATATGATGATTTATACTTCTCTTGGGAGGAAATTTATCTGGTAAGTCAACCACTACTATATCGCTGAATTCCTGTAGCATCTACTAAATTTCTGCAGGCAAATCCGACACCTCTGTGTGTAGCAGCACCGTCCTTGCTCTTCTTACAATAACATAGCTTACTTCACTATCTCCAATCTATTTCAAAAACTATTTTTGGCCCATTACTAACACTCTTGTCCCACTTGTTTCCATTGTTTCTTCTTCCTTGATGGGCACAAGCATGTGCTTGATCCCATCTTTGACAAACTTATACCAGTTTGTCTTCCCATCATGTACTACCTTCCTATCATACTGCCATGGCCTGCCTAGTAGTATATGACATACATCCATCAGCATTATATCACAAATGACTTTAAAATTATATCTGTTGATATGGAACTCCACTTTGCATTGCTCATCCACCAACAATTGATGGCCTTTTTCCAGCCATGAGACCTTGTAAGGAGTGGGGTGCCTCAACCGCTTCAACCCCAACTTCCCCACCATCTTTGTGGCAACCAAATTATCTGTGCTCCCACTATCGATAATCAGCTTACAGCATTTACCATGTGACTTAAAAACTGTCCAGAACAAGGCTTTCCTTTGAGTTTATTCAGTTGTTTCTTTAGCTGGTTTTAGAAACACCTTGTTTAAAACTAAGGCTTCCCTTGTTTCCGGCACATTTTCCACTTCTTGGGGAGGTGCCTCTACTTCCTCTGGCTGTCAAACATACGCACCCCTCCGTCCAACTTGTTCCACCTTAGGACACTCAAAAGATCTGTGCCCCCACTTGTGGCACCTTTAGCATTGATAATTAGCTCCTCTACCTTGGCCATTTCCTTTTCCTCGCTGATATGGCCTGCGACCTCTCACGTTGTTACCTTTTTCTGTGGTTCTAGAAGTTCTAGAACTACTGCCTTCTTCAGTATTATTGGCAATTCACCCTCTGCCATAAGACTGCCCTCTTCCTCTGTCGGTTCCCCATCCTCTCCTAGCATTTTGTTTTCTGATGATCTTCTCCACTATTTTCATAGCACTCTGATATGCTTCTTCTATGTTTTTCAGGGAAAGAATGTTGATTTCATCTAATATTTCTAACCTTAAACCATTTACATACCTTGTTGTTTTATCTAGGGTGTCCTCCGTATAACCAACTCTTAAATTTACCTGGTAGAATTCTTCAGTGTACTCTCTTACGGTCATCCCTTTCTGCTTCAAATTCTGCACTTGTCGATGTAGTTCAATCTAGTAATCCTTGGGCAGAAATCTACCTTTCAACTTGGCCACCATCCTGGGCCATTTCTTTATTGGTAGTTTGTTCATCCTTCTCCTCTCTACTCAGACACTGTCCCATTATATGGCTGCATGTCCCTTCAACTTGGTCACTGTGAACTTAACTCTTCGATCTTCACTAATCTCTTCACACTCAAAATATTTATCAAGTTCACTGATCCAGTCCAACAAAATCTTTGTGGACAAATTGCCATCATAATTTGGGATATGGTTTAGGCTTGCTACTTGCCAACAAGACTAACCTCAACAACCTCATTTCCAACCCTTCTTCATCCGATCCATCTATTGGCAATACAGCTTCTTTGTTGCTATCATTTCCTACCTCTAGATCCCCTCTCCTTCCTGCTTCAACTGCCTCCAAACAGGTAGTAAGGATCCCAATTTCCTCTCACAATCCTTCATCTGCTGCTCTCTGAGCACCTCTACCATGTCCTTGTCTTCCAACTTCCATCTCTCTGGAAAACTCTAAATGCTTCTCTGATACCACTATGATGGGACCAACCCACAGTTCCAAACTATAATGTTTAACAATAATACAATAATGCACTAATCAATAATTAAATGATTAAGAAATGATTTGGGACTTAACAATTGTGATTAGGTGTTAATCATAGGATGGTTCTGGATTTCGTTGGATGGCATTTATGTCAGACTTTAATTATGCTCTGTTGGTGGTACTCGCCTCGATTTTTGTTTCCCGCTCTTGGTTCATGTCAAAACCCTACATTCTATGTCATTTCTTCATTTTTGCTCTTGTAACTTTGTTGTACTGAGGGTTTGGTCTAGAAGTGAGGGTTTGTGTTCCAGAGGGTTTATGCTATGAATGTTTGGAGTTGAGCCACAGACTCTGTGTGCACCCAACTATGGGTTATGCTGCTTGTTGGTGTGGCACCTTCATCGGTTTTGGTGGCTTCATTGCTCAGTTCTGTAGGCATAGTATGAAGGTTCTTCTTGTCTGTGTAAGAGAATGGCTAGTCTCTCTATTTGTTCATTTGCTAAACTTGTCCTTGCTCCATTTTTTTCATTTTATTGACATTCTTCTGGTTGTTAAATTTGATTAATAGGTTATCTGTGTTGCATGCCACAGGTCACAGTTGCAGTGGCCTCCTCTACTTCATAGTTCTCTTCAAGTATGTTGTCTCTCCATGATTCATATTCCCTCTTTGTTTTTCTCTGGTACTAACGAAGACTACTCCTTGCTCTCAAGGTGTCACCGTGGATTGTGACTCAATGGGTTTGCATTCTTCCCACGCAACTAATCTCTAGGTAAACAATTTGTTCACTATGCATTAAGTTTCTCACTACCTCTTGACTTTTACTCTGTTGCCTTTTGGCCGACAACAATGTCTTTTTTTGCTTGCGTAGGTGGGGATTCACTCTCTGGCATAGTTGATGAAATTGCTACGGCTTCATTCTCATAGGCTTTGCTACTCTTATCTATTTTCCTTTGTTAGTTGGTCTCTGTCAATTTTGCTGGGCAGAGTCCCAATTCTCATCACTCGAGCTTCTCTATTGTCGCTATGTGACCTAGTTCAGTCTTGTACAAACTCATGTTTTGTGTTCTGGTAGTTCTATAACTGTAAACCACTTTCCTTTTTTGAGGGTGGTTGACCTAAACCCTCGCCCTTGTGGTTCTTCTGGTTGTACTATTCTTCCACCGTTCGAATGGGTATCCTGGACTATTATATGTATAGAAATATATTTTTTGTTGGAAATGAAAAGAATTAACAGTGAATTTGGTTGTACTTCGTTTACCTCTCTCCTGGGTTTGTTGCTCAGCGTTTGCACTCTTATTCTTTTCAAACTGCTCGTAATGTGGTTAGCTTTCATTCATGGAACTCTGTATATTTACTACCAGTCTTCGAATAGTCGTCCAATTTCTCTGTCTTCTTTCTGTTCTTTAGGAAAGAAAAATAAATGAAAAGGATAGGAATGCACAATATTTGCTTGGTTTAGTTTACTCAATGATTAAGGGAAAAGTAAACCAATATTACAATGAACTGTTACACATGGACTCAAATGTTTTGGATGAAAGAGATTATTCTCTGTATTTTTTGTTCTCATGTGTTGAACCCCTCCATGATTGTATTACATTGATTTTTATATTGTGCTTGAACAGTTACTCAAATTGTTCTCAGTTACCATACAGTTACCCTTGTAGTTACATAGTTAATAATCTTGTTGCGTTTTCTTGTATTGTAGGAGTTACAATATTATACTTTTTGTTTGTGAACAGACATCTATAAGATGGACTAAGAAAATGACAAAATAATGTAACTGTTATGACACTACCTTAACTGTATTGTTCCTACTATTTCTTAACTGATTAATAATAAAACAAACTAATTCACTAGCACTGTTTTATTCACTAACGGAAATGAAATTAAAAAAAAAAAAAAAAACTTGAACCTGTCCTTCTTGGCTTGAGACCAACACCCGATCATGATGCCCTTAGCTGGATGCTCCTGCATCAAAAAACTGAATTGTAGAATAATGAGACTAAGTGGAACTTTCTAAAAATAAGATTTTATTCATTTCAATTCTTTTAAGAATTGAATGAATTCTACACCTCCTTCTTATTAGTTTTATTAAGGGTTAACTGAAATTTTCACTTTCATTTTTTTTTTGCTTTTAAAATCTTTTATTATACTAAGAACTAACATAATGTTTTTCTTTTACTCTTTATTGATTTTGAAATAAATTAGTTTTAATTAAATGATTTGAATTTTGTTTTTAAAATATAAGAATTATACATCTCGCTCAAAATCAAAAGTGAAAATATAATATTTCTTTACTTTTAGTTAGTTTTACTCTCTCTAGATTTAACATAAAATTAATATATGGATATCCAAATATTGAAAATATAATATTCCTTTCCTTTTAGTTACTTTTTCTCTCTCTAGAATTAATATAAAATTAATATATGGATATCCAAATATAAGTGAATATATAATATTTCTTTACTTTTAGTTACTTTTACTCTCTCTGGAATTAATACTAAATTAATATATGGATATCAAAATATTGAAAATATAATATTTCTTTCCTTTTAGTTATTTTTACTCTCTCTAGAATTAATATGAATAAATTAATATATGGATATCCAAATATTTTATTTATTGCTGAGAGTGATAATGAAATATTTTTACCATATCTCCTACACATTAAACATGTTCTTTTATTTATATAATATTGAATTTTTATTTTAAGAGGGGCATGTGTCAAGTCCAAGTTGAGCACAAATGAAATCACACATCGTCTTCATACTATGATGTAGAATGTGCCTCTACTTTAAAAAAATTGAATATATAAGTCTTTGTGTGTTTTTATCATTGTAAATTATTTCAATGCTATAAAGGAATAAGTGATTGAATGTAAAATAATCAACATACATTCTAGTAAGAATGAGGTGTTTAATTCATTGAGTTCTTAATATAAAATTTATTTGTAGTATTCAAAAAATATCAATAATAATAAAAGATTTCAAATATATTAATAACATGAAAAATAATATAACAATGTAGCTCATAAAAAATGTGTTTTTCCATAATAAATAAATATTTCATTGCTAGTATACATATATGTATATATTATATAAAGGAACTAAAAACTGAATTATGGTTAAAATATTTTAAAACATTTCATTATATTTTGATCCCTTTTTAACATATTTTTTAGTCCATTTTTCTAAAATCTAACAAAGATTTGTTGGAGTTGCAAATTTTAATTTTTGCATGTAATACCCCTACTAGTTAGAAACTAGTGTATTTGAGTGAAAATATTACTAAGTTGACATGTAATATTCATATTTACAATTCAACGTTAATTAAATATTATTAATGTATACATTTGACAAAAATTAATTATCATGTAACAGTTAGGGTTTTGAGTAGTTGCAACCACCCTAAAAGTAACCTTATCATTTTATTTCATGGTTTTTTATTGCAAGAACATTATTGGTGGAGAAAGGAGTGAACAAACTCAGACAAGAATAAAATTTGATGCATCATTGAATCAAGATGCCTATTGGATCTACACAACATGCCACCTACAAAGGCTTCAAATGGATGAATTGGTTGTTACATCCATAGTGAGTTTGTTTCAAAAGAAAAAATAGTGCTAATACTCAGTTTGTCTCCCACTATGGTTTCTTGATAGCTACACATGCCTACGTGCTAGAGGCATATGAATTCAACGAGAAGATACAGAGATTACAGTTTGAGGGATCAATTCGATGAAGAAAATGTTAGACCCATCTATGTCACTTGTTCATTGTTCTAATACGCCAATCTCAATCAGTGGGTCAGCCCTGATGTGGTGGAAAGCCTCAAGAAAAACATAGGTCACAAGGAAAATATAATAAGGCTTGCTAATGTAGTTTTCTTGTAGTTTGATGACAATGTTGGCAGAATGATTCCCTAAAAAGAACTAGAGTGGAGATTTTTGTAACATTCTATAATAAATTTGGGTGTAGTCAAAGATAGAAGGATTCCATGCCACTACAGTTTCATGGCTTACAGTTGGTGGGAATCATTATTTTCCTTCATTTGTCTATGGTATGTTTAACAAGATGTCTTTGTGTATATAAAGTATGTGATTTAATTTGTTTAATTATTGAAAATATTGTCATGAGTTCTCGAGAACGAAGAAGAGTTAAGTGGTTTAATTCCTAAAAATATTTCATGGGTTTCATTATACGTTAATAAGTTTTTCTTCAATATATTTCATCAAATTGTGTTCATACAAAGACAAAAACCCATGTTAGTTTTATTTGAAAAGAAAACATGTTTTTGCATGCAAAAAGGGTAAGAGTTATTATTTTAGTTTTCTTGGAAAATAAAATATGTTTTTTTATGTAGAAAAAATAATAGTTGTTATGTTAGTTTTCTTGGAAAATAAAATACTTGTTTTCATGTACGATACTATTGTGAATAACTTTCGTTTGAAAAAGAATACGCATTTGAATGCACAAGAATAATATCTATGATGTTAGCTTTCTTTTGGAAAAGAATATGCATTTTCATGCATGAGAATAATATCTATTGTGTTATTTCTTTTTGGAAAATAATAGATAATTGCATGCACCAAGAAAATTATATTTTCTTTTCAATAAAGGTATATAATGATATGCAAAAATATCATTGAAAATAATATTGAGAGTCATAGTGGTTTTCTTCTCGAAAAGAATCTGTGCTTGTTCGAGGGAAATAATGGTTAGTGTGATATTTATCTTGGAAATATTTCCCCTCTTTTTATGCGAAGAGAGGGTAATAACCATGGAAGTTATTTAATCATACCTTGTGTTTGTCGGTACAAGTAGAATTATTTTTTTCCCTTCTCATGATATATGTGAAATAAGGACAAGTGAGTGTGCCTTGGTAATTTTATGTATGTTACCTTATACATGTGACTTATGGATGGACAGACTTGTGTCATAAACATAGACATGTAAAGATAAAAAGACATGTTTTGATAGTGATGTGCTTTATTTAATGTATGTACAGTGTTGTTGAAAGAGGCATGCCTTGATACTTTGTTTACATTTTATGTGTGCACACGAATAGATGTTTGAAGCATCACTAATAAAGATTTATTATTTGTTTGATTAATATTTTATCTAATCACGATATCAAAGTTCATGGACAACAGAAGTTGCAGGAAAGGATTGTGACGTATGCAAAAGATAGATTATGTTTAACATTATGGAAGGCAATGAACTAATGGTGTGTGTAGGTTGGGGAATGCCAACTGTAGGATAGCATATAACCAATTGAACAACCAGGCTACAAAGACATAATGTTTGAGAATTTGTGGGCAAATGATATCATGAATAATGTATTAGCTTTTAGCTAATTATGTTGTATTTATGATGATATTTCTTTTTAATATTTTATGAAAATGGTCAAGGGATGGACTCCCTTACAACCATTGAGTGAGGGGTGAACACCCTCATGAGATGTTTAATAAAATTTAATGTTTGCTAGTGTTTTCCTATGGAGTTTCTAGTGTATATCAATGTTCAGTGATGTATTTTCATATTGTTTCATTCTAATGATGTTTATTCTTTGCATGACGTGACATCTATGTTATCAAGTATGTGATTAACTAACTAGTTAAAAGAATCATGAGAATGGTGCGAGATTACATTAGGAAATTTATAATAATATGCTACAACAATGGTTGTTATGTTATGAAACTTACTATTCCATTTCTAAAGTTAATTAATATAAGGATGGTGATTTTATGTAATGGTCCCTAGGGAATATGGAATAGTGAATTCAGATTATTACATGTTGGTAATTCCATAAAATTTTTCTAATCCTATGTAGTTTTACACAATGTTTATTAGGGGATGTTATAGTGAAATTTACACAATCTAAGTGACCAAGTGCACTTTTGAGGCATTGCATCTTTCTAAGCATTAAAAAATGCAATTTAACCAATGAAAAATTATACATGAAATCTATCTTAACCACAGATTTACCGAGCCACTAGAGAGATTAAATATCTTGAGGTGAAAACATTTCTCTAAGTTTTATACTCCAAAACTGATATGCATATTAAGAGATTTGATGCCTCTGAGGGCTTGGTGGTTAAGATCGATCTATACTAGTTTAATTATCACTTACAAATAATAATTTAGTTGTATTTTAGCCTTTAGCTTTTAGCTAATGATATCAACCATGTTGGGTTGGCCCTAGTAATAGGTTACTTTAGCACCTGGTCCTCCATAAATCTAGTCAGAGGGAAAACAAGTATAAGGAAATTATGAAAATGAGAATATTATGAATAAACTAATGGAATCACCATCCAAATTGGAATTAAAGGGTTGCATGCAATGCCTCTCTACTGAACTTGTTACTCCTTTTAAAACGACGCAACTCCAAATTTTTGTGTGGAAGCTTACGCAGTCCATAACTTTTGATAAGAAATAATGATAAATTATTTATGTCACAACAACACAACAAGGAAATTTTAGAAGTCCCTAAAATATCTCAGAGAAAATTTTAATGACTTAAACATAATTATAATTAAGATGAAGTTTAAAAACTATTTTATGGCCTTTCATGATGTAGTTTACAACAATTTTTTATTTATTTATATTGGTTAAAATATTTATAGTTCTTTTTATGGTATGTTAATTGATTTTTATATTAAGAAAATCTTTTCACTAGAAATCATATAGGTGCAAATCTATATTATTATATTTATTGTGTTATTTTGTATTAAGATTTTAAAAAATTATATTTATTATCAATAATTATTAAATAGATGATATCGTTTGATAGAGGAGGAATGCCTTGTTATAGAGTTTTGAGAACCCAATGTTTCAGACTACTAAGTGACTCCATCATCAGGGGATGCATCACTAATATCTCAAAATCTATTGGTGCATCCCCTGATGATGGACTCACTTAGTAGTCCAAAAAATTGGGTTCTCAAAACTCTACAATAGGTTATTCCTCCTCTATCAAAAAATTGTCCTCACTTGTATGGATTTATTATTTAATAATAGATGATATCTATTTAATCTCAGCTAAATATTCTAGAATAATTTTATTAGTAGTCATAAGTCAAAAGAGATTGAGATTTATATAACAAGTAATTATACCATTTTCATTTTTAACTAAATTTATTAATTAAAAAAATTGACATATGAACAAGTGTTATATGAAATAAGTTATGGTTATTTTGGCATGTGATATTAAAAAAATATATTATTGGCAAATATTATTTTAATATATTGTATTTACAGATTAGTAATATCCATTCTTAAGTGAGTGAATCCTGTTTAGAATATATATTATATATATATAAATTTATTATATAGTTAATTTATGTTAAAAGGAAAATAAAATATTGTGTCAATATGAAAATCAAACATGATCCACCATATTTATTTTAGGGTTTACCATACTTAACTTAAGGTTTATATACCTTTGGTTTATAATATTTATCCCTCAGGTTTATAATCCCTTGGGTTTTTAGTATTGATTCCTTTGATTTAATATTCCCTTTGGTTTATAATACCAATCCCTTGGGTTTATTAATCTAAGGGTTCTTATTCCTAGGGTTTAATATTATTCATAGGTTTATAATATTAATGCTTGGGTCTAATATAAATTGCCTTCGTTTATAATCATGGTCAACCATGGCCTAACGTCTCATTATATCATAGATTTTCTCAAAATGAAAATCAACCATGCTCTAATGTTGCATTGTGACAAAGATTGTCTGCATATGAAAATCTATCATGGTCCACCATGGTCAAATCAACCATGATAATTCTAGGGTTTACAATATTTATCTTAGGGTTTATATGCCTTGGGTTTATAATATTAATACCTTAGGTATCATATTATTCCTTTGGGTTTACAATCCCTTGGGTTTATTATTCCTGTGGATTTATAATATCAATCCCTTGGGTTTATTAATATAAGGGTTCATTCCTAAGGTGCTTATTATTCTAGCTTTATATATTAATCCTTAGGTATCATCTAAATCCCTTAGATTTAACTAATTAAAAATAATTAATATAAATTAAAAAAGTATTTTATAATTTTAAATAATAATAATAATATAAAATATCCCATTAATAAATAAAAATTATAATAATTAAAAATATAAAAATTAATTGTTATTATATTTAATAAATACTTATTTTATTAATTATGTCTTCAAGTTTGTAAGGTATAATATAAATCCCTTGACTTTATTAATCCGTAAGTTAAATATTAATTATTAGGCTCTATTAATCCCTTTGGGTTTTTAATGTTTTTCCTATGGGTTTGTTAATGCCCTGGTTTTATAATATTAATAATCTCAGATCTTAGGCTTTTGCAATCCATAATGTAATAAGCATGTCATTTGGATTAATCACATCAATATTATTTGGTCAACATTTTGAACCAACTAATGTTGTTCATCATGAGGACAAATGTGAAATAATCCATAGATCCTAATGAATAAATAGCAAGAATGCATCTGAATCTAAAATTAGTTGTTGGGAATTAGTTATTTAATTAATAAAATAATATTTTTAAATTCAAATTAAAGACTAGCTATTGTAAATTATGTTTGTTTAATTGTTTATATAAATATGAATTAAATATATATATAATTATTAATATAACTAAGTTTATTTATAAAGACCAAAAATTCAGAGAAAACAAAACCATATTAATATTAATAATCTCGTTAGTTTATCAATCTATTAGGTTTAAAATATCAATTCTTTGGGTTTAAATATTCGTTCATGTGTTTATAAATCCCTCATGTTTTTAATATTGTCACTTGAGTTTGTTGATCGATTAAGTTTATAATATTAAACCCTTGGGTGTATTAGTCCCTTGGATTTATAATTTTAAACATGGTCAACCACGGTCCAACATCACATTGTGACAAATATTGTGTCGATATGGCAATGAATAATGGTCAAACATGGCTGGCGATCGTCTTATGTCACATTGTGACAACGATTGTCTCAATATGAAAATCGACCATGGGAACCATGGTCAACCATATTTATTTTAGAGCTTATATTATTTATCTTTGGATATTTATAAATTGGGTTTATAATATTAATGCCTTGGGTTTAATATTATTGCTTGGGTTCATAGCTCCTTGGGGTTTAATTCACATAACACTTTACAGTCAACCATATCAACCAAGTTTATTTTAGGGTTTATATAACTTGAGATAATAATATTAATCCCTTGGTTTTAATATTATTCCCTTGGGTTTATAAAAATTTGGGGTTTTAGAATTAATATTTTGCGTTTACAATATCAATCCCTTGAGTTTATTAATCTAAGTGTTCATATTCCTAGGATATGATATTATTCACGGGGTTTATAATATTAATCCCGAGGGTTAATATATATCCCTTTTATTTATAAGCATGGTCAATGATGGTCAACTATGTTGCAATGTCACATTGTGACAAGGATTGTCTGAATATGAAAATCAACCATAGTAAATCATAGTCGACCATGTTTATTTTAGGCTTTATAACATTTATCTTAGGGTTTATATACCATAGGTTTATAATATTCATCGCTTGGGTTTACTATTATTCCCTTGGATTATTAATCCCTTGATTTTTTAGTATTAATCCATTTGCTTTATTATTCATTTTGGATTATAATATCAATCCCTTGGGTTTACTAATCTAAAAGTTATTATTCACAGTGGTTAATATTATTCATAAGGTTTATAATATTAATCCTTGGCTCTAAAATAAATCCCCTTGGTTTATGATTATGCTCAAGCATGGTCCAACTTCTTGTTGTGATAAATATTTTCTCAATATGAAACCAATCGTGGTCCAACGTTGCATTAGGATAAAGATTGTTTGCATATAAAAATTAGTCATTGTCAACCATGACCAACCATGGTGCAATGTTGCATTATGACAAAGATTATCTCAATATGAAAATCAAGCATGGTCAACCATGATAATTCTAGGTTTATAATATTTATCTTATCGTTTATATACCTTGGGTTCATAATAATATTCCCATGTGTTTATAATCCCTTGGTTTTTTAGTATTAATCCCTTGGTTTTATTATTCCCATGGGTTTATAATATCCATCAATTAGATTTATTAATCTAAGAGATCATATTTCTAAGGTGTAATATTATTCATAGTGTTTCCAATATTAATCCTTTGGTATAGTATAAATCTCTTGGGTTTAATTAATTAAAAAAAATTAATATTAATAAAAATATATTCTTATATTTTAATAAATAATAATAATTAATTAATTAATTATTATAAATCAAATGATATGAATATAATTTAATATTAATTTTATTTATTATAGAATTATTTCATATTATTTACTAATAATTATTAAATTAACAATAAATAATAAAAATTCATAAAAAAATATTTTTTTAATAAATAATAATAATAATTAAATTAGTTATTATTAATATTTATAAATTAATAAATGATATTAAGTTTAATTAACAATAAAAATAATATTAACTAATAGTAATATTAATTAATAATAATAGTAATACTAAATAATTATTAAGCTCACGGGACTTTGCACTGACGGTCAATGGGTGCACTCTTAAGTCACTCTGCGATAGATCACTAGTTCAAATCCCCCGGGGTACCTAGGTTAGGCTAAACATACAAAAAAATACTAAATAATATATAAATAATAATAATAAAGAAGGAAAAATATAATTATAATTATTATAATAATGATAATAATATTTTTATTATAATAGTTATTTTTTAATATTAATATTAATAATATTATTACTATATATTATCAATAATATAGTACTATTTATAATTAATATTAGAATTATACCATTGATATTTATTTGTGTTTTTCAACCATATTTATTAATATTGTTGGATTTATAATATTAAAAATCGTTAAGGTTTATTAATTCTTTCGGTTTATAATATTCATAATCTTATGGGTTTATCAATCCCTTGAGTTTAAAATGTTTAAAATATTAATTTCTGAGTTTATAAATGCCTTGTGTTTACAATGTTGATCGCTTGTGCTCATTGATCGCTTAGGGTTATAATATTTACCCCTTGGATTTATTAATTCCTTGGGTTTATAATATTAATAATTCCTTGGGTTTATAATTTAATCTCTTGGGTTTATAATATTAATAATCCCTTAGGTTTATTAACCCCTTTAGTTTAAACCATTAATTCTTAGGGTTTATTAATCCCTTGAGTTTAAATCATTAATTCTTAGGGTTTATTAATTCCTTGGGTTTTTAATATTTATCCCCAGGGTTTGTTATTGGTAGGGTTTATTAATTCCTTGGACAAAACCAAGGGTTTGTTATCCATAGGTTTTATTAATTCCTTAGGTTTATAATATTATTAATATTGCAGTTTTACCAATCCTCTTGGTTTAAAATATCAATCCTTTGGGTTTAAAATATTAATTCCTGGGTTTATAAATACCTTGTGCTTTTAATATCAATAGCTTAAGTTTGTTGATGACTAAGATTTAAAATATATATCCTTTGAGTTTACTAATTCATTGGGTTTATAATATTAATAATTCCTTGGGTTTATAATTTAGTCCCTTGGATTAATAATACTAATAATCCTTTGAGAATTAAATATTAATTCTTTGGGTTTCAATATTTATCCCTTGGGTTTATTGATTGCTTAGATTTATAATACGTATTACTTTGGTTTACTAACTTGTTAGGTTTATAATATTAATATGGATATATTAATCTCTTAGGTTTAAAATATTTGTTAGGATTTATTAATCTCTTGTATTTTTAATATTAATTCCATGAGTTTGTTGATCCTTTACATTTATAATATTTATCCCTTGGGTTTACTAATTCATTCGGTTTATAATATTAAACTTTTGGGTTTATTAGCCCCTTCACTTGAGAATATTAATAATTTATTGGGTTTATAATTTAATCTCTTTGGTTTATTAATTAATTGCATTTAAAATATTAAGTAGTTGGATTTACAATATTAATTTTTAGGAGTTATTAATGTCTTGGGATCAATATTTAAAGCACAACAGATTAATAAATCCTAGGAATTAATAAACCCTTATGTTTAATATTAAAGGGTTTAAATCCTAAAGATTTAAATTTTTAATAATTATATTATATTATAATATTGTCATATTATATAATATATATATATAATATATATATATATATATAATATATATATATTATATATATATTATATTATAATGATATATATTGCTATTAAGGGAGATATATTTTCTCCGGAAGATGTTGAGTCGAGGATTAATAAGATCGTTAATGAGAAAGCTAAAGATATTAAAGGATATAAGTCGAGATCCTTAAAATTGGAAGATCTACCCTCATTCCTCATCTCCACAAGCTTCTTAATTTGGCTGTAAAACATGGCTTCCCTAAGATTTGGACGCAAAGCCTTATTATGCCTATATTTAAAATTGGGGAAAAAAGTGTTCCCTTTAACTATAGGACCATTATTATTAGCCACATCCTAACCAAGGTTTATGGGCTCATTTTAGAAAAGAAGGTTAGCCTTTGGCTTGAGAACCAAGGTAAAAGGGCTAAAGGGCAACCTAATTTTAGTAGACAACGCTCCATTATCGACCACCTTGTCACTCTCAGGATGATTGCAGAGGAATGTCGCAATAATAAATTAGATCTCTTTTATTATTTTGTGGAATTTAGAAAAGCTTTCGACATTGTCCCTTGAGATAAGCTCTGGGAGAGACTTGAAGAGATCATGGTTCCTCCTGAACTGAGGATTGTTGTGATCCGCCTCTATGATACTGTCATTGCCAAGCTTAAGATCAATGAAGGATGGTCTAAAGATATTAAATGCAATATCGAGGTTAAGAAAGGGTGTCTCTTATCCCCTACCCTTTTTGGTACTTACATCAATAAGCTAGAGGACTGTCTGGAAACTGCAAGTTGCAAGGACAATGAGCTCACTGGAATAATAATTACTATTCTTCTTTATGTTGATGATATCATTCTTGTTGCTAGAAGCCATGGTGACCTAGACAAGCAGCTTAAGACTCTCCATGTCCACTGCTCCAATATGGGTATGATAATTAATATCGAAAATACTAAAGTGGTGCTCATTACATCCAAAAAGATCACCCATGGTAGTTTCGTCTATGATAACCATTGTCTAGAGCAAGTTTCTTCTTATAAATATCTTGGTATTGACTTTCTTCATCAGTTCAACTAGAATTATAGCATCAAGAAAAAAATCATTGGAGGTTGGGAAACTTATTATGAACTTGAAAATAATTGTAAGTCGGTCGATTTCTACATTTGGAGTAAAAAATGTTCCTCTTTGAGACTCTCGTCACCCATGTTGTCTTATCTGGATGTTAAGTTTGGGGTTGCAGTATATCTAGAGAGTCGTGCATAAAAATTGAGACAATCCAAAAGAAATTTATAACCTATAACCTCAAGATCAAGGAAAATGCTCCCTATCTTATCATCTTGATCGAAGTGGGAATGTCCCCGATCGAAAGTACATATATGTTTATATATCCGGTGTATAAGAAGAAGCTTTACAACATGGAATCTAAGAGGCTCCCAAACATTTCTTCTAACTTTAGTCAAAACCCCTACTTGCACCTCGAGCACGAGTGGCGTACGAATGCCCAGTCTTGGCTCAACCTTTGGGGGATTAATGAGGAGATCATCATGGGAAGCAACGATAGTATCAAAGATACTATTACCTCCAATTTTAAGGACAACATGTGGGTTGGTAAGGAGTTGGAGGGTTAAAGGAAGCTAAGATACTATAAGGAGGTGATCAACCTCACCCTTGATAACCAAAATTATCTCTCTATGTTGACCAACACTAAGAAGAAAATGAACATCGCTAGGATAAGAATTAATTCTCATGAGATTCGAAGTTAGACCCAGTGGTGGTCTACTCCCAAGACTCCCTAGGATGATAGAATCTACCAGATTTCTGATACTAAGAAGGTGGAAAATGAAAAATACTCCCTTTTAGACTACCCGACTCTTTCCCACATCTTCTCTCAATTCTCTATCATCGCCTGCACCTCCAATCTTCTTGACTGATTAAGCGAACCCAACTATAGCAATTTTGGAGTGCTTCTTTCCCTTCTCCACGATCATAAAAACAAGATTGTGAAGAATGACACTTAGAATTTTTATTTTATTTTTATTTTTTAGGTCTAATAGACCACATTGGTCTTAATGGATGTTAATCATCATCATCATCACCATTATTT
>APFE031484793.1:36775-64407 GCA_000404065.3 Pinus taeda | reverse complement strand
TATTAGATATATTATGAAATGAAATGTTTTGATATCTATAATAGATGGATAATTATACTAATTAAAAAGAAACCATTAATTTTAAAAGAGCCAGTTGATATACTGTAGTTTTATTTGTGATTGAAAATTCATATATAAATTTAGTGGACTTATCTGTGAGTCCATAAACTTATATGGCTGTTATAGTCTTACAATCTCTAGCATTGTAAAGGAACTTTAGGTCCATTGTGACCTAATTATAGGTCCCTTTCCATCGACGAAAACTGGTAATTCCAATAAAAACTTTAAAAAAAATAACACGAAATAATCTTTGGCCGAAAATTAATGATTGTTTTTTACACGAAAAGCTTCCAGGAACCGCCGGTATTAGCAGGGTAGGACCGTGCAGAGCAGCTGTCAAAACCATTTACTCTCTGGATTTCGCAGAGCGTTTACTCCTGCGAATTAGGCTGGTCTCTCTCCTGGTCGGTGAGTTTTCATAATATTTTGATATTTATGGTAATTTATGATTTTGGTATATTTGGTAAGTCTTAAGATTGGATGCTTTTAGTATTTTTGATGGTAGATGAGTTTATTTCTATTATTGCAAATAAGAATCAAACACTTTTATTATTTGGGAAATTTTTTTTCCAATTAGTTCAGGTTTTGGGTAGTTGGGCAAATCTACTCTCTCTATATAAATCTCATAATCTAAAAAAGTAAATTTACCAAAAAACAATAAAAATTTAAGCAAAATTTTACTCCATAAAAATTCAGGCAAGATTTAGGTAAACTACTATTTTTTTCGGAAATCCTACATTCAATAGTGAAACTTCAAGATTTTGAATATTTCTAAATTATTTATAATACTAAATCTATTTCCACCTTAGAAAAAACAAGATGAGACAAAAATTCTATGAAAACAAATGACCGGTCAAGTTACTTCTTTCTAGATTCTGTTACAACAGTAAATCGCCCCTCCCGCTGGGAATAAAAAATTGAACAGTGCCTAGAACATGGCTATTAAATTATTTGTCGGAAGTAACGTCGAACGCTATCTTATACCTAGGTGCCGCCTACTCCATCTAAGACGTGCCCACCACCTTGCGAACACTGGGTCCCTTCCTCCGCCATTGTTTGCCTCAGATGGCCGCAAGCCATGGAATATATATAAAAATATGTGACCCCATTGAAAACTCAACGGCCGCTTTCCTCACCGACTGATGCATCAGTCTAAGATGGGTATTTTACAGGAATTTGATTTGATTCGATTCGACGGTGGCTGGCAGCTTTCTCAGAGTTCACGCTTGACATGCAATGACCACAAGAGCCGCGGAGAAAGTTATTGCTCGAACGCCGACAATTTCACTTTTAGTCCAGTTGGTGCTCACGTTTCCCGGTTCTGCCATTTACGCATATTGCAGTCCGGCCAGCTTTACTTATAGGCTAGAGTTTACTTACAATTCCTTATTCCTCGGCGGTTTTTATGAACTTTTATTTATGATGAAGTAATTAAATTCCTCAGGGATTCAAAAATTATAAACATTTTTGCCAGGGGTATAATGGATAATTCAGGTACGTCCATGGGTAATTAAAACAGATGCATATAGTCAAAATTACAATTAAAGCAATATGCTTTGTAAATAAATAAAAACCCAAGATATAATATGGCTTCTTTATGCATCATTCAGCAGAACGATTTACATTGATATAATTGTTCAGAAGCATATGACAGCAGTTACAGAAATAAACACCATTACAGTCTCTTATCAATGCCAGAAAGCATTCTATTTGTTCAGCAAGTGTGACGTGAAGATTTGGGAGTAAGTGTGGAAGTGGTCATCTCTTGGAGGCTGTCCTCGAGGAGTTGGACGTTTGAAGGTTAGAAGAGCTGTTTTTAGTATTTGACTCACGATTGGCAGGTGCTCATCTACTTTCCTGCTTTTATAGATTTTTTCCCTACTTGTCTAAAACAGGTTATAAGATCTTTTTCCGTACTTATGTAAAACAGATTAGAAAGGTTCAGTAGAAGAACATGGCTGGCAAATATGAATTTCCGGAAAGCTCTGGTTCAAAACAAAACAAAAAAATTCTTATATTCCCCGCATACTGAATAAGCTGAGTAATGAAAAGCTTTATGATATTCAAGCTGTTATTTGAACCAATCCCTAATTGGACACTCCTTCAATTAGTATTGAAAAAATTTATGGAGTACTTTTTCTTAAGTTTCGCGCTGAGAGTCTTTTCGTTTCACCTCTGTCAACATTCCCATTTCCCTTCAACAACCAATGAATCAAATCCCTTTGATCAAACAAGAAGAAGACATTAACTGGGGACTCTTTTGTGGTTGCCGTTATCACGTACATATCGGTCTCATTCAATTTGGCGTGAATCCCCTTGCTCACCCTAATTTAAATGTTTCATGCTTAACATGTGTTATTGATTCCCGTCATAATCAATTCAACAATGCTCCTCTTGGTGGGTGGATTTGAAGCACTGCTTCATAATGGTCCAGTTTGGCCATCACTTGTTCCTCGTTACCAAGTCTCACTTAGTGATCCACATATCAATGACCTCCTGCAGGCCTATATCCAATTCTCAAGATTTGATATGTTCAATATTTCAGAAATAGCACAACTGCACGCCTTCATTTTTATTTGCTTTGTTTCTACTAGTATGCCACCCCTCAAACATAAACTTTTATCTCGAGCATTAAATGAAAGTCTGGTAGTTGGCCCCCGTAATGTCACCCCAATTACTATTGGGTTTACACAACCTAGGCTTCCTTAGGAATGGTCAAAAAACTATCAACCACTCCGTCAAAGATTCCCAACCTATAGAACAAAGATGGTTAAAAATTGCAGATACAGCTCATGGACAAGTAATCTGTCTCAGCTACTAATGCACGAAACCCTAATATGATGAGAAGGTCATAATGTTCTAGATTAACAATCGATATACTTCCAGCTAGCAATCTCTGAAATCATATACAATTTCATAGATTACTTCCATCTGCAAATATAAAATGGAAGCTACGAAGAAACAATTTGTAGATGGAAAAAGGCCAACATATGAAGTTGCTAGAAAATCCTCCTATCTAGAAGGTCATAATGGACAACACTCAAATTGTGTTGAATGCAGGCAAATGGTTATTCCTATTAAGGATATTAAAATGATAAGTCTCCCCAGAGAAAAGTCTAATGAACAAAGTGTCTACTTTGATGAAAGCATGCTTGGACTAGGAAATTATGTGCCCAAATTCAAGAATGGTTTTGTAGTAGTAGATTTAGAATTCTCCATTATAGAAAGCCTTTAGAAGTAGAACCATTTGAGGAAATTAAGCTTCAAAATTATTCTAATTATCAATATCTCTGTTCACTTCAAAATCTAAATTATTTAGCTCTAGATGTGGTCAAGTCTAAATAACACTTGGTAGAATTACATCCAATAATAGGGGTGTGGAAGCTAAGATGGATGGTATAGAAGAAAAACTTAAAAGTAACATTGAAGATTTGGAAAAAGATTTGACAAAGCTGCAACAACAAATTCTTACTAATGACGAAAGGGTAGTATAGGAAACTCATGATGAGAACAAAAAAATGTTAATCGTGATTTCATAGACTCTAACGTTGGATTGAAGGCCCACCATGTTCCAAAAGTTGATATCAGGAATTTTGATGACAAGGATACCGTCACATGGATACTAGAGATCAAGCAATATTACGATCTCCATAATGTGAAAAACACACAAAAGGTACACATTCCAACTTTATATTTGCAACTAAATCAGTTTCTATGGTATCAATGGCTTTGCTCTCATAAACAATTTTTAACTTGGGCAATTTTTATGGAAGAAATGATAGCACATTATGAGGATACAAAAAGAAACACATTTTTTTAGCCAATTGATAAATCTCAAACAAAAGGGTTCAATGATAGAGCACATTGAGGACTTCCAAAAATTGAATATAAGGGTAAAAGATATTCCAGAGGAGCATAGGATTGATGTATTCATACGGAATTTAAAGGATAACATTCAACTTGAGGTTTGTCTTTGAGAACCTGATTCATTGGGGAAGACATTCAAGTCGGAAAGAAAAATTGAAAGCAAAATTATGGTAACAAGGAGTCCTACCACTCAAAACTATAAAGATGGAAGTGTTTCATCTACTAGCCTTCCACAACCTACAAGGTTGACACCACAACAATTGGAAGAAAAAAAGATAAAAACGACTTTGTTACAATTCTGATAGAAAATACACTAAAGGTCATAAGTGTGTTGAGAAGAATTTATTTTACATAGATTGTGAAGAGGTGGAAGAAAATGATCAAGAAACGTAAAAAGAAGAGGATATACACCAGGAACCAACCTCAAAGAAAGAAGAAATGAATCTGACCATATTTGCTACTACATTGGCAGGAATTACCACTCCTCAAACTCTCAAGATAAAAAGACATATCAAGAAGAAGAAGGTTCAAGAAGTGAAATATCAGGAAGAAAAGGATCGAGAAACATCAATAGAAGAGGATATACACTAGGAAACAACCCCAGAGAAAGAAGAAATGAATTCGACCATATCTTGTAATGCATTGGCAGAAATTACCACTCCTCAAACTCTCAAGATAGAAGGACATATCAAGAAGAAAAAGGTTCAAGCAGTGAAATATCACATTGAGCACAACAACAAGTTCTCCAACTTTTAAAGGATAACCTAACTTTAGCGCATAAGCGAATGAAACAGCAAGTTGATCAACATCGCAACGAAAGAAGTTTTGATGTGGGCAACTAGCTATTTTTATGTCTACGACCATACAAAAAAAATGTCCCTTAAACAGTCTAAGAAGGATAATCAATTATCACCAAAGCACTATGGTCCTCACAAGGTGTTGCAAAATATTGGTACTATGGCATACAAATTGGAGCTTCCCGCATATTCCCAAATGCGCCCAATTTTTCAGGTTTTAGGATAAAGGAAGGATGTAGGTCACAAGCTCCCATTTCAAACAATATTGCCAAAACTTGATGAGGAAGGAAAAATCATATTAGAACCTGAAGAAACCACGGAAATAAGAACCTCACAGCTACAAAATCAATCAATTTCAAAATATTTCATAAAGTGTAAGAACTTAACCACTAAAGATTACACATGGGAGGATGAGAATTTTATACAGAAGCATCCATAACTACTCAAGCATTGAGGAAAACACTTTTTGAAGGAGAGGGGCATGTTAGGTCCCTATACTACCAGTGTAGCCCCTTATTGTTATTAGTGCAATCCCCTTATTGTATTGTTGTGCCCATGTAGTCCCCATATTGTTATTATTCTGCCCCATAGAAGCCCACTATTGTTATTATTGTGTCCTTACAATATCATTGTTATGTTGGCTCTGATTAAATCATGACCCCTTAGACTCTTATATATAGAAAGGAGGTCTTGTCATTTGTATCATCGAAGAATTATTCATTTGTGTAATGTAAAGGAGGTTGTCCCCTCGAAGACGTTGATTTTGAAGTCGTTGATCTATCTTTTCTTCCATTTTGTAAAACTACATAATATATATATATATATAATATATATATATATATGAAATATCTTCGTTGTGTCCCATAAACATGTTTTCTCTATCCCTTTCTATCTGTTATTTTGTTGTCTCTTTATGCTATTATATGGTTGTTGTAGAGGCTCATGAGAATTTTCACCAATACATATGAACCTACTAGATGGGAAGAAGTTTCCCAATAAAAATTTGATGGAGAATATTTTTTAGTAACTGGTCTCTCTGAAACTAAAGTAGAAGAACTTAAATACCAACTATTCGAAGCTACTTTATCTTTTTCATCTATTGATACCTAAGAATATTTTCTTTTAGATTGTTTAATTTTTTCTACTATTACTTCTATATGATAGCCCCTTTCATTTATATCGTCTTCAATGTTCTCTCACCCCTAGATATTCTTTTATTCATTGCTGCCACCAAAGACAAATTCAATCTTTAAAATATCATCTATGAGGACTCCAACATCCTAACAGTGTGGATATCTGTGATATGTACATCTCCCCTCCATCTAATCTCGTATATCAATTTCCACCTAAGGAAGAATAAATTATTGATGAAGAGAAGACATCTCAAGAAATCCAAGATGATCAACCCAAGCATGTGCATCCTTTGATTCTTAGCACCAACAATTAAAACATGATGATAAAATTGGTATAATGGAGTTTGATAGGCCTATAGAAGAACCGTCTAATGCCTTCTCCAAATAATTTTAAGGTTTGAATCCTCCACCAACATATCATTTCACTTATTTATATATGTTTGAATATTTGTGCAACACGTAACAACTTCCATAATTCTATTACACAATAAAGAATCTTTTGTATTAGAGCCCTAACCCATCAAGTGTTTCATATCTAAAGAAATATATTGCATCTATGCCTAGAATAATCTCAATTATTATCCATTAATGCCCTGATTTGAATAAGCAACAAATTGAAAATTAGTCATTAGCAAGTATGCATGATATTATCCTACAAGTCGTCCAAAAAGCCTATTTTCTAGGAAAATCCAAAAAAATGTCACGAAGCAAGTGGGGTTTAATCCAAGAAAAAATTATCTCTACACAGAAACATATTATTTTGGATGAAAAAGGAGGAAAAAGAAGAATATGATCTAGCAGAGTCACCATTTTTCATGCTAGACTCCAAAGTAATATAAAAAATCTTGCATATTCCAGAAGCAACGAGGGCAGAAATAATCCACTAGGCCAAAATCCTTATTTAAATGAAGGAAGATTTCTTTAAAGAATTATAATTGTCATATATGTAAGAAGAAAGGTCATTAGGAAGAAAATTTACCAAAAAATTCAACATCCAAATATCCGTAAAAGATTGTGGAAATGTTCACCAATGCATATAAACCTGCTAAATTGGAAGAAGTTTCCCAATGCGGATCTGATGGAGAATATTTTTCAATAACAAACCTATCAAAAACTAAAGTAGAATAACTTCAGTACCAAGTCGACCACACAAACATTATCTGCTTCATCTATTGATACTAAAGAATCATTTCTTTCAGTTTGTTTTATGTTTCCTAATATCACATGTATTCAATAGTCTCTTGCATGTTTACATAATGTCCAATACTCTCTCGCCCATAGATATTTTTTTATGCACTCCAACAACCAATCTCATTTACATCTCCCCTCCAGCTAATCTGGTCCAGCTACTACCACCTGAAGAATAATAAATTACCGATGAAGAGAAGACATCTCAAGAAATCCAAGATGATCAACCTAGGTATGTGTATCCTCTTGATTGTCAACAACATAAAATAAAAGGCAAACAAGAAGCTTCTGATGATGACACAAAAGCATGACTAGAAGAGTATACAAGACATGAATAGAATGGTGTTAAATTAAAGAAAAGAAGAATTTTTGAGTTAGTACAATCTATTAAAAATGATCAATATGAGATTTTAAAACTATGACTAAAATTTACAGGTTTACTAAAAGTACAGATTGCAGATCAATTGCTATATATATATGTGTGTGGATGAATGTGAGAAAATAATTAATCAAAACGAGGAAGTTCCTGAAATTAAGGGGCTTGATGATAGACTTTTTATTTCAGTTGATATAAAAGTCAAAGGTTTTAACCAATATCCATTAGATGCTCAAATAGACATAGGAGTAGAATGAATGTCTTTCAGATTAATCACATCATTAGGATTTGGTCTACGTTTCGAACCAACTAATGTGGTTCATCCTTAGGACAAGGTGAAAAAAATCAATCAATCTTTAAGAATAAATAGTAGGGATACAACATAGCCTAGGGTTAGCCATTGGAGAATAGATGACCTGGTAAAAAGAAAAGTCAAAGAAGTTAGAATGGAATATTTCGATATTTTTATTATAGTTATAAATTATTTAACATTCTAATCTTAGTTATGAATTATTAATATTTTAGTTATTGTAAATAAGTAATAAAACTAATAAGTTGTTGAGAAAGTTAATAAAAAGGTATGAGAGATTATATAATAATAGTTTTATATATAATTAATGATTCGGGTTTAAGGTTAAGAGGAATATTTCAAAATATGCTACCAGGATTAGGAATTATTTAATATAAATTTAGTTATATATTAGTATTTGCTAAGAAACTCCATATTTAATAGATGGTAAGAATAACGTACAATATTACTAATGATAGTTATCAGGAAATTATAGAAAAAATAAATATTAGAGAGGCTTAGATTATTATATACTATAAAGCATAAGGTAAAGAGGAGTCATGATTAAGAAGAAAAGAGGAGTTAAGAGAAAGAATCAAATAAGCGCTTAATAGTATATATTAATTATGTTAAAATAGGGTTAGTATATAATAATCTCAAGCTCTCTACTATGTAATTTTCTTATAATTTTCCTAAACTGTCATTTCTATGTCAAGTTCTTAATAATTTTTTCCTAAGAAACGGTTATTAGTAATTATTCTAGGTTATTTCTCTAACCATTCTTATTATAGGAGTATTCTTACAATACTAATTTATTAACGTAAATAATAATATATAATAAGAAATAAGTTACTAAGTAAATTAAAATTTTTTAATATTAAATAATTCCTATCCCTTTTACAATTTGAATGTATTTCTCCTTTAACTCTTAAAGATTCAATCATTGATTATAATATAACAAGCTATTATTACATATATCTCCCAATTTTTTTATTAAGTTTCTTTCTAACAACTTAAGTTAGTATTATATTACTTATTTAAAAAATAAAATGATTTAATAATTCAAATAAGATTAAAATACTAAATTAATTTATAACTATATAGTTAGAAATAGTCAAATTAATTCCTCTGTCTACTATTTGACTTTCTTTTTAACAACGTCAACTATCCAACACGCTAATTTCTCAAATGGCTTAGTTTTTCAATGGTGTTGATCCTAGGCTATGATGCATCATTGTTATTTATTCTCAAAGATTGATTGATTTTTTCACCTTCTCCTAAGGATGAGCCACATTAGTTGGTTAGAAAGACTGGCTAAATCCTAATGATGTGACTAATATGAAAGACATTCATTCTATAATATGGATCACAAAAGTCTCAGATCAAACATTAGACATAAGAGTACTGAATAGTTGTGAAAAATTCAATGTTATTCCATTTTATTATTATAAGTCGATCTTGGTTCATTTTAGATTAGTTTATAAAATTATTATGACAATCAAAGCATTTTGTCCTTATTTCCCAATCCTTATAAATGGTTATAATACTAGTGCAAACTTATGTTGTTTCAATGTTGGCTCTGATATCCTCCTTGGTCAGGATTTTGAAAGAAGATGTAAGCCACTTACTATCTACAATGATACTATTGTTTTGCATATTTAAGGAAAAGTTGTTGAGGTAGCCTGCAAAAGTCACTCCATAATAAGAATATTTGATAAGCAACCTGGCCCCGTTAATGAATCTATATACAAGTTGCCTCAGGTAACAAAGATTGTCAGGCATGTAGAGCTACATGGGATTGAAGAATTGGAAGAAATAATTGAGAAGCTCAAAAAAGACTACACTTCAAAATATCCAATTTTCTTTTAGTCCTCGTAACAATATTTTATGGATCTTCCTTATAAACAATGATTTAGTGGATGACCTAAAAATGCATCAACAAATTCAACGTCCCCACAATAATTGCAGTTATGAAAATAAGAGATCGAAGAATTATTGCAACACAAGTTAATAGTGCTAAGAAGAATCCCTTGGTCTTGCCGAGGATTTAACATAAATAAACATTTAGCACAGAAAAGAGAAAATAAAATGTTTTTTATAAATTAAAAATCCTTAAATGAAGCATTACTTCCATTTAGGTACTCCCTTCCTAGCAAAGAAATTTTGTCTGCAAAAATAGGCCAAAATAATTTTTTTTAGGAAGTTTGATTTAAAAAGTGGATTATGGAAAATAGGAATAGTTCCTAAACATTGATTTAAAACTACTTGTGTAGTCCCGCTTATACAATATCAGTGGTGTGTCATGCCTTTTGCCTTGAAGAATGCGCCTTCTGAATTCGAAAAGAGAATGGAAGATATCTTTCGATATCTTCAATTTGTTATTGTTTATATTGATGACTTAGTTGTCTATTAAAAATATATTAGAGAACCCAAATATGATTTGAACATTGTCCATAAAAGGTTCTATGATTATGGTATTATCTTGTCCAACTCTCCCTTTAAATTTGTGATTGGGAAAACCAAGATTGAATATCTTGGCCTAATACTTACCGAAGGTAGAATCCATTTGTAAGAACAGGTTTTGAAAGATCTTCAATAATTTCTAGATGAAATAATAGATAGAAAGAAACTACAAATATATATTTTCCCTAAATTATATAAGAAAATTCTATGAAAAACAAGTTTCAGATGTCAAGTGTCTTCAACAAGGATTAAATACAGGAATACAGTGGATTTATCATATGCTAAAGGATGTCCAAACCATAAAACATAAGGTTTAAAAGATCCCAAGCTTTCATATGCATGGTATTTATTTGCCATTTATATTAGAATTTGGTGCATTTGATGAAACCTAGGTTGGTGTTCTTATACGAAAACATTCAAAGAGAAAAGATATGTGTATGTATATATCATGAACATTTGGAAATGTGTAAGTAAATTATCCCTCCTCCTATAATGAAATCCTTGTTGTAAAGGCTGGGGTAAAGAGATTTAGATGGTTTCTTTAACCAATTCATTTTAGAGTAAGGACGTAATTGAAGCACATGAAGTGCATGTTAAGAAACAAAATATCACTTCGATAGGGAAATCACAGAGTTCTCAGATAGAATCTTTGGTTATATGGATATGAATTTACTATTGAATATAAAGTTAGGCAAGAAAATTGTGTTGTTAATCTTTTAATAAGGTGTTGATGGTTAGAAATGACCTCATCAACATGTATGGGAGACCACCTTGTCAGAGCCCCAACTAAGCTCTTATCTGTTTCATGTAGTGGTTCCAACTGGTTCAATTGGGTCTAGTTACCCTCTCTCCTTCTCTACTAGCATATAGTATGTCTATTACTTGCCAATAGAAAAAGAGAAAGTAGTTTTGTCGTCTTGTAGAGATATTGCAAGAGAGTGATCCTTAAGTTGAATTAATGGCTCAGCCATGCCACTCTAATGTCTTCCCTATGTGAGAGGACTTCTAGAATGCAATAATTAAAAGTAAATGGAGAGCTACTCTAATATGCAAGTAACAGAAAATAAATCCCAAATATATCTCGATTGAAAGAAGGATTAGCCCCCCTCTCAACCGAGAGCAAGCTAAAAGGGGATTTGGACCAACTTTGAATTGGGAATAAAACTGAAGTCAATAAGCTAAGGAAATAGCTCCAAGCATTATTGCTAGTTCCAACAAGTATATGTATTCAACTATCTGATGAATAGTCATGAAATATTTGGTGCACATACATTCAAATTCAAATAAAATGAATTCAAAATAAATCATATATGATTGCATTAAGGATATAGTTCTCATGAAATAATAATTATTAAAAGAAAGATAAAATTGACATGAATTCGCTAAATAATTAACAAGTATGTCATGTTTATCTATTCGAATTCGTTATTTAACTTGATGATAATTAGATCCATCATTAAAGGATAACTTTCAAATGCTTTTTAAAAATGATATAATTAGAAGAATTTACAATAGTGTAAAACTTCAAAAAACACATACATATCTGGATCAAGAATTTTAAAACGAAGATAGACTTGACATGAATTTGCTAAATAATTAACAACTATGCTATGTTTATCTATTCGATTTCTTTATTTAAATTGATGATAATTAGATCCATCATTAAAAGATAACTTTCAAATGCTTTTAAAAAACATATAATTAAAAGTATTTACAATAGTGTAAAACTTCAAAAAACACATACTTATCTTGATCAAGAATTTCATTAAATTTTATTAAATGTAGACCATCAATTAGCCTCTATCTTTGACAAAAGTGTACAAGAATTAAAGATCTTATCAAAGCCTTTGAGTACATGAAATTCTCAGAAACTTTCATGATAGCATGAATTTCTTAGAGTTGAAATACAGCTCTTTTAATCTCCTCAAATATGGTCCAAACTAGTTAATTCTCTACAAAACAAACTCTCCCTACAGTGGTGCAAACTTCTCCCTATTTGCAAAGAATTTCCTCCCCAAGCTTCAAATCTAAAACCTCTTTTTCTATTTCTCAAAACTGTTATTTAATTAAAAAATGAAAACTAAAAAT
This sequence comes from Pinus taeda, assembly GCA_000404065.3. Lineage (NCBI taxonomy): Eukaryota > Viridiplantae > Streptophyta > Pinopsida > Pinales > Pinaceae > Pinus > Pinus taeda. The sequence continues at coordinate 52,146 of APFE031484793.1, read as the reverse complement.
GGAGAATTGTTGAAGTTGTTTCTACCAATCCTACATCTTATTCCTTGCTAATCCCTTCTCATTTCTCAATATTATTTTCTTCAACTCTTCAACTGCTTTGCTGTCAAAAATACAAAAATAAATTAAATTGCAAATGAAAATCGAAATTACAAAATATGGAAAACAAACTTTTAATCAAAATTTAATTAAATAAATAAATAAGAAAAAATCAGAGCTTCCCATTGATCCCTATAAAGATATTGGTTGGTAAAATAAAGTCAAAATCAAATGGATTTGGAATCAACAAAAAGTTTTGGAAAAATGAAAATGCAAAAAAAAAAACATCAAAAAATAGTTTTCATTGCAAAATCAGAGCTTACGTTTTATTTGATTTTTAGGCTTAGTTAGTGACCAAATCCAGTCATGCAACCACTTTATAAATATTCTCAATGATTTTATCTTTCTAACAAGTTGTCCTGAGCCTCAATTTGGTCAAGTAAAACTCGACTTATGACTGTCCAAAATGAAAGTGTCAAAACTGTCACAATTCCAACAATTCAAAAAAATACAAGCATTGACTAAAATTAAGCAAATTTTAATTAAAATCTTAACTTTAAATTAAATTAAATAAATTTTTAAATAACTCTTAATTAATTATAATTATTAGATTAATTTAATTATACAAATTAATTAAAAATTATATTTAAATTAGCATTTACAAATTAAAACATAATCATAAATTAATTAAAATATAATTACTTAAATTATATAAGAATTATATTAAATAATAAAATTATTTAATGAAGACAATTAAAAATTCATTGAATCAGAATAATAAAACATTAGTTATGAAGTGACTTTTTTTGGGACTCATGAGCATTCTCAAGGAGTTTATTAAATAAGAGGTGGAGGCTTTATTTAAGTATGGAGTGGAGGAATAAGGTATTCGCTCGGAGGCATAAGATGTTTTGGGATATGAATTTGCGAGGAGGCTTTTAAAAAGAGCTACCAAATTAAGAAGCCCGAAATCCCGACGAAGAGGGAAGCATAAGGAATGAAGAATTTCAGAAGTAAGGGTTTTCGAAGGACTTTAAGAAATTGGTTTCAAAAATGTAAAGTTCCAAAATTGGGAGAGGGTTGGAGTGATAAGGGATTTCAGGAGTTAAACATTTTGGGGAGGATTTAAAATTAAGTTTTGAGATGGAAGGGTCCCAAAATGTAAAGGCTTGAAATAGGGAGCATGGGAGTGAGTTATGAGGGCTTTAGAACTTCAGAGATATAAGATTTCGTAGGAGATTTAAAATGGAATTACAAAATGTATGTGTTTGATATGGGGTAGAGGAGAGGTGAGGAGAGGACTACGTGGAGGTCAGACCTCTATCATCTTAATAAAATTAAGATCATTTTTTAAATGTTATTTTGGCCCATCAAAATTACAATCACTTTGTAATAAGTTTCGAGCTCATGAAAAACTAAAGCAATTTCGTAAAATTGGGGATTTCAGATTTAGTAATTTTTAAGTTTGTAATTGAAATTAAACTATCAAAACCGGGATCTGGATATTTCCATATATATATATATATATATATATATATATATTCTCAGTTGCGGTGGCTCTACAAAGGACCATTAGCTATAATATAAAAATTAATAATAAAAATTAATCAAAAATCAATCTAAAATCAATATTTACTATAAGTTTTAAAAGTAAAATAATATATATTTTGTATATTTTTTAGTCTAGGCGGTAGAAAATCGAATTATGGATAAAACATTATTTTCCGAATCGTGAGTCCAAATGAGATGAAATGAGAATTGATGGCAAGCTAGTGAAAAATTGAACACAATAAAGCAATCAAAATAGAAATATGAAGAAATAAAAAATGTCATCAAATTGTAGGACACTTAACCAAAAGAAAATATTAAAAGGTGATTTAACCAAAATTTATGAAAATGGTCCCCATTATTATTATGAAATAATACTTTAAAATGGAGGTGTTGCGATTTCACCACAACACAAGGGAAGGAAGAAAGTTCTTTGATATTAAAGTTTTGATTCAAGAAGATTGGGTTACACATTCTCCTTCTCCTACTCCATCTAGTTGGAATTGTCTTTTAATATGTAATTGATGTAAATATTGTATGTGTTGGTCATCTTTTGGGTAGGCATTGTATTGTTTACCAATGTTAGTTCTCCACAAAATTATAACATATTGGGTTAATAAGAGTTTGAACAATCCATACTATAAGTCAATTAGATTAATTTGTAATTATACACATGACCCTTGTACCAGTTATGCATTCTTTTTATCCATATATTAGTTATATGGATTACTGTACTTTGTTTAGGTATGTAAAAAAGTATAGGTATGTCACTTTGTATATGTCGTTTGGAGAAATATAAAGTCCCTTATCCATTTGGAGTCCCTAGTTCCAAATAGTAATGTACCAATATTGTCCTAGGGATGAGTTAATTCTATATTTAACTTGACCATAACTCATATATTTACTTAATTATATATGTCTCAACATTTGTGCAACATAGAAAAACTTCCACAATTCTAATACACAATGCAAGATCTTTTCTAGCCTTTCAATAAGGAGTTGGAAGTTTGAAGGCTAGAAGAGTTGTGTTTAGTATTTGACTCATGATTGAAGGAACACATCTATTTCCTTGCTCTTATAGATATTTTTCACTAGTTTTGTAAAATAGAGTAGAAAGGTTTAATAGAAAAAAATTACCACAAATATGAATTTCTCGAAAGCTCAAGTTCTAAAAAAGTTTCCTCATAGATTCCTCACATATTGAATAAGCTAAGTAATGAAAATATTTATGATACCCAATTTGTTACTTAATAATTTGAACGAAACCCCAATTGAACAATGCCTCCAATTGCTATTAAAAAAAAAATTGAACTTCATTTTCTTAAGTTTTACACTAATAGTCTTTTTTGTTTCACGTATGTCAACATTCCCATTTCCCTTAAACAACCAATGTACCAAATTCCTTTCATCAAAAAATAATACATTAACCTAAGACTCTCTCATGGTTATCATTATGTACTTATTCATCTAATTCAATTTGGCATGAATCCCCTTATTTTCCCTAGTTTAAATGTTTCATTCTTAACTTGAGTTATCGATTCTCATCATAATCAATTCAGATATGGTCTTCTTCGTGGGCTTGAAGCACCACTAAATAATGGTCTAGTTTGGTAATCACTTGTTCCTCCTTACCAAATCTCACTTACTGATCCACATATAAATGACCTCCTACATGCCTATACCTAATTCTTAGGTTTTGATATGTCAAATCTTTCAAAAATAGAACAGCGCCACACCTCTATTGTTCTTTGCTTTTTTTCTCTTCATATGTCACCCGTCAATCATAAAATTTTATCTTGAGCACTCAATGAAAGTGTGGTGGTTTGCCTTGGTAAAGTCACTCCAACTACTATTGGCTTCATAGAACTAAATCTTCTTGAGGAACGATCACAAACCTTTCAACCACTAAGTCAAATATTCTCAATACCTATAGAACCAAGAAGGTTACAAATTACATATAAAGCTCATGGACTAGTAATCCATCTAATAAATTCCAATACAGAAAACCCCAATATTATTAGAAGGTCATAATATTCTAGATTAGTAATCGATATAGCTTCATCTACCATTCTTAGAAATGATATACAATCTCATAGATTACTTCCATCTACAAACTGCAAATATTGCAAAGAAGCTACAAAGATAAGTATCTATATAGAAAAGTAGTATCATATGAAGTTTCTAGAACTTCCTCCTATCTAGAAGGTCATAATGGACAAAAATTAGACTGCGTTGAATCTAGGCAAATAGTTAATCCTATTAATGATACTAAAATGATCATCCTCCCCAAAGAAAATTCTAATGAACAAAGGGTATACTTTGATGAGAGGAAGCTTAGACCTAGAAATTACATGCCCAAATTCAAGAATGGTTTTCTAGTAGTAGATTTAGAATTTCTCCATTATAGAAAGCCTTCAAAAGCAGAATCTAGGAAATCGTGCTTCGGAGTTATTCTAATTATCAATCTACCTATTTACTCTAAAATCTAGATGCTTAGTTGTAGATGTGGTCAAGACTAATGAACACTTGGCATAACTACACCTAATAATTAGTTCTATCCCATAAAGTCAAGCACAAACTATCAAAGAATTCTACAAAAAAATGGATATTATACTAGTCACTTTGGCATATATAAAAAAAAGTTCGAACTAATAAAACAAAGCTCAATACTCCAAAATTTTGTGAGAAAGAACAAACCCTCAAACTACATTTTCCCTAATCCTCCCTAGAATATATATTTGGATCTTAAACATATGACCCATAATTCACAACAATATAATCGAGTGATAACTTCCTTGCTCTTAGCCCAAGAGAAATTTTATCTTCTTAAAAGAAAAGTTTTTGAAATCAAAATGATGGAGCCTAAGATAAAAGAACAAGAATCTTCTAGAAAAAGAGAAAACAAAGGATATGAAGGTTTTGATGTAAAAAACCCATTAATATCTAGACAAGATATAGGATAGGAGCTTTATGAATTTTCATGGAAAAGATGGTGCAAGTTTAACTATGGGTCATTAGCTAGAAAAACTCACTATGATATTTCTAATATTGAAAATTACCCTGCTTGGAGTAAATAAAATTAAGGCTCTGCTACTTTGATAAATTTTAATTACAAATAAAAATATGAAGTGTTGATGATTATTTAAAGGCTAAATTCTTAGGAAATGACTCAGAAATCTCAATAAAAAACAAAGCCTATCTTGGTAGGAATTAACTCTTAGAATTACTTAGGGTTTTATAGGGGTTATTAAAATTTGGAGGGATAGATTAAAACATGATGATAAAATTGGTATAATGGAGTTTGATATGCCTATAGAAGAACTATATAAATCCTTATCCAAAGAATTTTATGGTTTGAATCCTCACCCAACATATCATTTTTTTTATTATATATGTCTCAACATTTGTGCAACATTGAACAACTCGAGAATTCTATTGTGCAATAAAAAATATTTTATATCAGACCTATAAGAATTGCATATCTTGTTCATGAATATGTTGATTTTAATAAGATATATATTGAAAATATTTCATTAGAAAGTTTGCATGATATTATCCTACAAGCCCTCCAAAACTCCTACCCGTAACACCCTCCTCCCACATCTACCCAAGTAGCCGTCAAATCGGGCCAAACATGTGACGAGAAGCTACTATGATATGATTTGACTCCCTATGTGTCGTTTAAGGAATTTGAACCAGTGGAACACATCGCATAAACCTTCCACACCAACAACATAACTCCCAGTAGCCATCCTAACCACTCAGTTAACCAACCACTAAGACCAGATGAAGTTTCAGTGCATCAAACTCCTGGACACTCCCTTGATATGGAAAACGGTGTGTCTGGGAGGCTCTATATGCTCCCATAGTAAGGGCATGGGTGCGTCTAGGGAATTTTTTCACCACTTGTTGTGCCTACATCTCTAGAATTTTGCCACTTTCTCAGGCCCAGAGGCTAGGTCACTGCCCAGAAATCAATGGCACCTTCAGGAATTAAATTTCACATTAGAAGAAAGATACATTTTTCAAAAACATCAACAAGGACTTGACTGGACCCCTACTAGCCATGATAGGCATTTTGTCAAACATATTAGAAATATGTAGTCTACAGGTTTAAACATAAGATCTAAGAATAAGGGTCTCATACTTATCTAAGAATCACTAAGAATCATTGTTCCCTTATATAATTAGCTACATTATCATCTATTAGGTAATAGAGACATTGTTCATTCATTCACAAATAACAACATGAGCAGAGCCATACATCATCATTTTTCTAATAAATATTCATAACCAGCATAATAACAATTGAAATACCAAGAATACATCATCCATAGAATCCAAATATAAAACAATACATTTACACATAAGATATCTAGGAAAGAACCACCTATTAATGAATGCAAAATCCAACCCGGTATGGGACTACCACGTTCCACCTAACCATAGATTGAGTGAGCCCAATCTCTCTTCAGTCAATCAATCTCGTGCCATATTCAAAGCATGAATGTGAGAATCAAACAAAAAGAACCAACCAAGGAATCCCTAAACCACCTCACCCTCATCAATAGAAACCAAGATTTACTGCAATCCACACTGGATCACTAGGCTGAAAGAAGCATGGATTCCACTGGATTTATCCACCTACACCATGACGAATTTTCCTGTCTCCTAATCTCTCATGCTTTACCACAAACCACAATCTGATCCAAGGATCACTTGGCCTTAAACTGAGACTCCATACTCTAGGCTTTATCGTATATCCCTCCATTCACTGACAAGGATTCCTAGGCCTAATCAAGGGAAACAACCTCTAGGATTTACCGTATATCCTGCCATTAACCAGTTGAGGATTTTAGGCCCACTGAGGCACATAATACCTAACTTTACTGCAACCCACACTCTAGTTCAGGGGTCACTAGACCAATGGCTTTACCACAATCCATAATCCCGTTTAGGGATCACTAGGCCATCTTTTATTTCTTTCGAAGATCGACCTCACTCAGAATCGAATCCATCTGGAAATCTTGCTCAACCAAAAAATGAGAACCCCATCACACAATGGTTATCTGGAAATGACAAGGATAGGCTGAAAACACTATCACACCTAGAAAAACCCATTTCATGACAACGAAGAACCACATGCAATACCATGCATGCCAAATATAGCAAGGAAACCACACATGAAAATTGATACATGCAAAGAATCCTATTATAGTTGCTTGTTCCTTCTCTTCCTTGATTGATCTATGATTCCTCGTTGCCTCATTTTCCTTTCTTCATCCAATTCCAAAGTGCTCCAAGAAAACTCCAAGTGTCCAAGAGTGTAAGAGGGAGATAATAGAAGAGAGATCCACCAAAAACCTATCGTAACCTTGAGCCAAAAGCTTTCCAACTGATCCTTAGAAGGCTTTTTATCAATGAGACCTCTGTTTTTTTCATTTTCCATTATTTCCTTCATTTTTATCCTCACAAGTAACCTATGACCTTCACCTTCCTTTTCTCCTAATTTCCATTAATTTCATAAATAAATGTGCCAAAAAATCCATTTTTCCTTTCTAAAGTCTTTGCCATTCCATCTTCCAATTTCCTTAACCATAATAAACTAAAGTGACACCCCACTAGGATGTCTTGCCCATCATTCAACTTGGAATACATGTCCCATGACTGTGGTCTTATATTTTTTTTACATGAATTTTTAACTAGTGCTATTACAAAACCCTCCCCCTTGGGGGAACACCATCCCTAGTGTTCAATGGAACCTATAACCAGAAAGACTATTTAAAACAAAACATTTTACCCATGGAACTTTATAACATAGCTCAATGAAGTATTTACAATTACCATCTCCTAAAAACATGACAAACATATCATTTATTGGAGATTTATAACACAACTCACTACAATATTTACAATAATAACCACATATACACACATACAAGGGAATCCAGAGGCTGACACCTCCTTCCTCAAAGTAATACCATGATTCACCTCCTTCCAAGGAAGTCCAAAATCCACTACAAGTTGAAATCTACATCCAATATCCAGTGCTATAATCATGCACCACTTGTCCTCTCAGTGAACAATTACTCACTCATTGTTCCAAGTCACACTCCCATTGTGCATCTGATTCCATCTGGCAATGCTAATGACCAAAACAAATCCATCCTTAGCCTTCCCTTCCCTACTACACAATCCCTTGGGCAATCGAGTCATGCCTTCCATGCAATCACTCACCTTCCAAGTTCCCTAGCATCCCTTATCCCGAGCAATCCATCCCTTGGAAAGGATTCCTTGCATCAAAAGGTCCAAAAACCAAGGCATATCCTTTCCTTAAAACCATTATTACCAGTCATAACATTCTCATGGTAATCAATGGACACTATTGGGTACTAGTTTCCCATAATGGCCCTGCTCTTGAATGATTTACCTACATACAGCTACCTGTTCCAATTTATTTCAATGTTGCTTCTAATTCTTGCAGTTAGTTTCAACCACCCAATTGTGCATTTTCGTGCTTCCTATAACAAGAACATAACTTCCATTAGATTCAAAATAAAATGAAATAAATTAACATCACACCTAATTGATAGCTCATCAATAAGGTACAATTGCAATACTGTTTACTTCCTGTCACAACAAGTCAAACTAGCATCTTTGATCAAATCATCATGTATAAACATATCACATTAGGTTAGCTCAAATTCAACCATCATAAATTAAAATCGTGAATCACATGAAATCATCATAACCCATAATCATAAATAACATGTAATCATCACAATTTAGAAGCATATATCACATGCATAATAAAACTGAAATAAAATACCAATATGTATCCTTCATTGATCCTTACTTCTTCCTTTTTTCTTTGTTTACACACATCCGATCAGTTTCCACACCCAACAAACACCAAGTGGCTTTTTCTTTTCTTCAATCACGTATACATACATAATGTTCATTACAGTACATACATCCACACACAACGTGTGATAAAACACAATACATGTACCTACACATAACGTACAACACAACGGAATACATGTACTACACAGAGTACAACATAATGACTACACATGTCATGATACCACAACTACACAATGCACATACATAGTACGCATGCCTACAACACATGTATGACATGCACACAATACCACATGTATACGAGTACCATATTTACAACATGTACATAGTACCACCTATACAAAGAACCTTCTGCACAACACGTGCACAACATCACATGTGCATGACACCACATGCATAACGCATACATGACACCACATGTACACCACACCACTCATACAATGTGTACACAACAAAAGACGTACACAACACCACATGCACATGTACACGACACCACATGTACAAAGCACCATATGCACAACATGTACGCAAAACTGCGTTCACATAGCACCACATGTACAACATGTACACAAAACCATATGCTCAAAGCACCACTTGTAGAATCATGCACACAACACCATATGTACATAGTACCACATCTACAACATGCACACAACACCATATGTACATAGCATTGCATATACAACATGTACATAACACCCCATGTACACAACACTGCATATCCAACATGTACAAAACACCATATGCACACAACACTGCATGTCCATCATGCGCTCAATACAATATGTACACAACACCACATATCCAACATGTACATAGCACCATCTATATCCAACACTACATATGAAATGTATACACAAGACTATACATGCAACAGGAACAAAACATCATATGTACACAATACTAGAAATATTACATGTACACATCACCATAGGTACAATAACTGAATATACAACATGCACAACATATACACAATAGTAGTACCATACATCCAAAGCCACACTGTCTCTACCAATAAACCTTGTTTCTAATGTCTCTCCTCCATCCATGCCTATCCTAGCATGCCTCAGATCTCACTGCTTTAATTCAATTGATGTATCCCTCAAAGTTACCTACCATAACATAAAAATAGGCATAATACAAGAATACAACATCAATTCATATCCACACGATACTGACCTCATATATTTGTCATGACTACTCTCCCCACTTGATTGCCCATAAGATCAGGAACCTTGTCATGCCATTCACCTGCATAAGCAATCATTTCTCCTCAATAATGATCCCTAAAAACCCTGTGAGACAGTGAAATGGATATATATATATTATATATATAATATATATATATATATATAGTTATATATATTATATATATATATATATATATATATATATATATAATATATATTAACATTAAAAACGATCATGATCCTATCAGACAACGACATACATACACACACACACATACATACATAAACATTAGCATAATCATGATCATAATATAATTACTAGTTAGCATAAGGTCAAGGTTAAGAGTCTTCCCTTTATCTGTGCACGCTATGCACATCATTGAGAACAATCATTTCCAACATAGCCAAGGCATCTGATACCCCAGATCCATTTACTTACCTTTCCTGTTACCTTTATTATGACTGTACTACCATTTTCCATTTACACCAATGGACCAAACCAATCCAACCGATTGTCATATTCTTACTTTCAGCTTCCCTTACTCATGCACTGAGATTCATTAAGTTCTTACATTACCTGCTAGGTTTCATTCATCTCTCCCTAAGTTTCATTAAATTTCCTCTTTCCCAACCAATTCCCAAGACCCCCAAGACATAAAAGGCAAGAAAAAAATGCAAACAAGAAGAAAACCATGAAAACCAATAACAATATGACACCATGAACAAATTGGTAGGCCATACACTAGACATAAATAAAGCTACAAATCAAGCACAAACAAATAAAAATTAATTAAAATCACAAGACTCTCAATAGACACCATGACTCAATCCCCATGGTTCCCAGTGCTTCCAAAGGAAAGCTCAACCTGAGTCTTCTTCAAAATTTCATGGCAGTCTCTTCGCCATGGAATCCCCTACATCATATTTCCATAAACACATAACTGTTAGTCCATAAATAAACATAACAGTACACTAGTTACCTTACCTTGTCATACTAATGCCAATAATGTTTCCTTCTAGTTAAACACATATAAGGCACTCCAATTCCCCGATGAATCCAACTATAACTCGATGCAAACTTCTATACCTGTCAAATACATATTTATGAATATAACATATATCCTCATAATGTCATAAAAATTCAAGATTAAGTATACTTCCTATATACATAGCACTCATTCTCTTGGAATTGCACTTTCTAAACATAACCAAATGAATTTTCACCCAATTCCTTTCTTTTACCTTTTCCTTGTTGCAATTGAGTCTTACTATGCATTGTCACATCATCCAACTATCAGTTATATAAACACATCAACTATTACCTTGTCAAGCTAATACCAAGCATGTTGCTCTACAATTACTCAAACATGTCAGTCTCACGTTCCAAAGATCAAGACATCATGTATATTAATTTGAAATAAACCTTTACCAAGTCTAACAACCATGTCGTACTCAACAATCAGCTCACATTCACCAGTCATAATACATAATTTGACAACTATAACATACTTAACTCAAGTACATATCAATTGTCTCAACACATATGTATCAGTACAACCATCTTAAAACAATATCATTTCGGCAAGAAATCTTTTGACACATAATCATATCATTCAAGAAATCAAACATTCAAACATGTGATAGATGATATAATAGAAACCAAACACTCAAACACCAAATAAGCAACATGGTCAAACATGCAAATACCAAATAGATGACATAAGAAAACTCATACCTTGATGTAACTAAGGGGAGACTATCTGCTCTGCACAATCAATCTTGTTAGCATGATATAACTTCAAAACACATCAAATCATACACAAATAAGATCATGATATCCATAAAAATGACTAACTAACATGTTCACAGCATAAGCTCATAAACAATTGTCATTCCTGCATAGAAATCACATATGCACAGTCAGTCTATATTAGTACAAAACACTATCACAAATAAGTCGATTCATACTTGAATACCATAACCATAATCATCTACATAGACCAATATAGGTTAGCATTATACATGTAACATCAATATTTTCAATGCAATGAACATAACCATCATGCATACAACAAGAAGTTACTATCATTCATGACTATATGACATATCTGTATATGACTACACTAATCAACTAGTATTTATCATACATGTAACCATAACAACAATAAAATGAAAAGTATATAAGTAACCCTAATTCTTATAACAACCATTAACCACATACCTGCATGCCCACCATACAAACTTGTATGAAGATCTATTGTTACCCCGAAGTTTAGTGTTCAATCTCGCTAGGGTGATCTACATCTCCTGCTCCATCATAGCCAACACATCATCATCATAATAACGAATAACATCATGATGACCTAAAATGCATACAATGACCTCACAATTCATGTTTTACCTAACATACATGCATAACTATAACCATGAAAATGCATGCATAATAACATATGAAAACTGACATGCATAACAAATGCATATACAACTGACATGCATTCATGACAAACACAACAATTTCATCAAATTCACATGGCAACATCACTACATCCATGATATACAGCATGAAAATGCAACAATCACATGGACTACAAGCATAAGGAACATTAATGCATGTCCAAAACATTGCCCATCTAGTCCGATGGGTGAACCATGCTCTGATACCACTCTGTGTTATCAAATATGACCCAAAGAGAATAGAAATCATACATCACCCAAAGAGAACGAAACCCACTCTGAGACCACTCTGTAACGCACTCCTCCCACATCTACCCAAGAAATGAACCAATTGAGGTAAACATGTGATGATATGTTACTATGATATGATTTGACTCCCTATCTGATAGTTAAGGAAGTGGAACTGGCCAAACACATCACACAAACCTTACACATCAGTAACAGAACTCCGAAGAGCCATCCCAACCACTCAGGTAACCAACCCTTAAGACCAAATGAATTTTTAGTGCATCAAACCCATGGACGCTCCCTTGATATGGACAAGGGTGCATCTGGGAGGCTCTAAACACTACCACAACGAGGGCATGGATGCATGTGGGTAATTTTTTTCCCAGTTTTGTACTTGTGTCTTCGGGATTTGTGAAACCGTTTCAGGCCTAAAGCCCAAGTCACTGCCCATTACTCAAAAACACCTTCATGAATGAAATTTCACAGTGGAAGAAAGATACATTTGCAAAAACATCAACACTAACTTGACTAGACACATACTAGCCATGAGGGGCATTTCATCTAACATGACACAAATATGAAATCTATAGGTTTAAATAACATATTTGAGCATAGGGGTCTCATACTTATCTGAGAATTGCTAAGAAGAATTGTTCCCTTATATCATTAGACATATTTTAATCTATTAGGTCATAGATACATTGTTAATTATTCACAAATAAAAACATAAGGAGAGCCATACATCATCACTCTCATAATACATATTCATGACCAACATAATAACAACATAAACACCAAGGATACATCAGCCATAGAATCCAGATATAAACCAATACATTTACACATAAGCTACCAAGGAAATAACCTCTTATCAATGAATGAAAAATCCAACCTGGTATGGGACTACCATGTTCCACCCAACCATAGATTGGCTGAGCCAAATCTCTCTTCAACCAATCAGCCCCATGCCATAATCCAAGCATGAGTGTGGGAATCACACCAAAAGAACCAACCAAGACATCCTGAAGCTAAGCCACCTCACCCTCATCAATAGAAGTCATGATTTACCTCAATCCACAATGGATCACTAGGCTAAAATAAGCATGGATGCCACCGTATTTCTCCACCTACACCGTGAAGAATTTTCTTGTCTCGTAGTCTCTCACATTTTACCACAATCCACAGTCCAATCTAGGGATCACTAAGCTCTAAACCAAGACTCCACCCTCTAGGCCTTACCTTATATGTCTTCATTCATTGGCAAGGATTCCTAGGCCTAATCAAGGGAAATGACCTCTAGGCTTTATTGTATATCCTACAGTTAACTGATCGAGGATTCCTAGGTCCACCGAGGCACATAATACCTTGATTTACAGACATCCATAGTCTAGTTTAGGGGTCACGAGGCGAGTGGCTTTATCGAAATCCATAGTTCGGTCCACAGGCCACATGTTCCTTCTTTCGGAGATCCACTTCACTCTGCTTCAAATCCATCCAATAATATAGTTTAACCAAAACATCATAACCCCATCACACCAGGCTATCTGAAAATGGCAAGGCTAGGCTCAAAACACTGTCACACCTAGAAAAATGCATGACATGAGAACAAAGAACCACATGAACTACCATGCATGCCAAATATAGCAAGGAAAACACACATAAATAGATACCTAAAAAGAATCCTGCTATAGCCTCTTGATCTTGATCTTCCTTTCTTGATCTCTACCTCCTCTTTACCTCCAAGAGTGAGAGAGAGAAACAGAGAGAGAGTACTTGGGTATAAAGAATTGGTTTTATGAAAAACATGTGTAAGGGGCCAACAAAGGAAATATAGCCCCCAATGAGGGTCTAAAGGCCTTAGCACCTTAAGGATGAGCCCTTGGTCACAACCCTCAATTCTATGGAGGAAAACACAAAGAGGGGCTTATACATAAGGGGTTGAGGACTATCGAAGTTTATTGTTTTTGTATGGATTTTATGAGTAAAAGTGTCGACATGGAAAAGGCTCTGATAGTGTTCTATAGTGCAATTATACTGATATAACACCAATAAAAAGTTTCATTAAATATGTATGAATCAACAGTTGTGGCTTTGAATGTAGTTTAATATGGTTTATGGCCAAATAACTCTTGTGCATGCATTGTAAAGATAAGTGAAGAACAACAGTGTTGTGAGAATATCCAGCTAAGTCTCTACGAGCCATAAATGATCATGCCGAGCTTCTGTGAAATATGTAAGGAAACCCAAGATTTAATACATAGCATGGAGTGCATGCAACGTGATAGAGAAGTGATCATCACCCATTCCTCTGATCATGAATGCATATTCATCATAGGGGAAATGTGTTTTAGCAGGAGAATGGGCAGCCATGATAGTAGTAGACATTTGAGAAGATTTTATGATGACAATGAGTACATCAAGCCTAGTGTAGCACAATAACAAAACTATTAAAATCCATTGATCAAAGGGGGAGAGTGAGCAATTGTGACAGTAAGAAAGAGAAGAGCTGTGACATAAGATATAGGTGCAAAATATTACAAGGGTAGTGCTGTGTTGAAAATAGTGGAAAACCCTAAGCAGAGATAACAAAACAGAGAGAGAGATGTAGGTTTTAACCCCGTACAGAAATTACCTGCATACGAATTCTAAATCACAAGAAAATAAAAATGCGAGAGCATAACCCATAAAACACATATACACAGAGATTTCCCACTGGATCCCAAAACCGGACTACCAGCTTGATTTTTCATTATGTTCCTTTCAATGTTACAATACATATTTATACATGCCGAAGCATCCAATACCATGGACCGAAAACCATCGCGTCCAAAACTGTGGATCGAAAAACCATAGGTAGGTTCGCCCAACCTAATATAGGGTCTAAAAAAAATTTTCTCGGGGCGCTGCCCCGAACCCCGTAGAGGAGGACTACCCGCCCCCCCTCTAACCCCCCGATTCACTACGTAGGTTAGTCGTGGAAAGAATATAACACAACCCAACAATCTCCCACTTGTTGTTTTCTTTCCACAGGGGACCACAGGAGAGCTTAGT
>APFE031484793.1:17527-29665 GCA_000404065.3 Pinus taeda | reverse complement strand
CCCCTCTAACCCCCCGGTTCACTACGTAGGTTAGTCGTGGAAAGAATATAACACAACCCAACAAGAGAAACAAGAGGAGGAATGCCACAAGTGTTTAGGCAATAGAGTGTAGAAATTGTATCTGTAGAAAACCATTAGATTGTCCTTTACTTGTAACATTATATGCCTCTGTTTTTAGTTTAAAAAAGGTATGAAAAAGTAGGACAGTGGCAGTGATAGGTTGGTGCCTAAATACTCAAGGGGTTGATGCCTCTTGGTAATTTGGTGATTGTTGAAACTAAGGCGGTTGGTGGCTCCAGTGAGTGGGTTCTCACAAACAAAGAGATGTAATTAAGTTGGTGCTTAAATTACATCATAAAATAGACAATAAATTTATGGTTTTTTCCCTCTATGTTTCAATGACGAAACAATGTGTCAAATGCATGATTTACATGGGATTATTGTTTGAGTATACGCATCTAAGAGTATAGTTATTTACTCGTCGATGAATGAATTATCTCATATAAGAAGGTACAATAAGAAAAAAAAGTAATAGTTTCTTAAATGACATAATCACCCCCCTGCCTTCTTAGCAATTCCTTATTCCAATAATTGGTATCAGAGTGAGGTTCCTTCAGTAATAGTAAGGAATTATGAATAGGAAATAGAGTTAAGAATTTTACTCAAGTAAGGCACCAGTTCTTGATGGAGCCAATTATACCTTTTAGAAAGTAAGAATGGAGTCATATGTCATGTCACTAGGGGTATCTGTTTGGACCTATGTACCAGTAAATTACAATGTACAAGGTATACTCCCACAGATGCAAATGGAAATAAATTGTATCTAATAAATAGTAAAGCCAAGCATGTCATTCTTGCTGGTCTTAGTTAGTCTGAACTTATGTAAGTCATTCATTGTAAGTCCATTTATGAAATTTGGGAGAAGCTTAACCAGTGTCATGAAGGAGATGATAAAGTGAAGAAAGAAAAACTTCATACCTTCAGAATGAGATTTGAAAGCTTGAAGACAACTGAGAATGAAATAATTGCTAAATGCTTCCTCAAAGTTGATGAAGTAGTTAATATGCTTAGAGGACTTTGTGAGGAAGTGAGGGAAGAATTTATTCTTTAAAAGTTATTGAGATCTCTACCCATGAGATTTAATCCCAAAATCTCATCCATAGAGGAAATGGTCAAATTGAAGGATCTCAAAATGGATCAGCTACATGGTACTCTCACATCTTATGAGATGAGAGTAGTTATAGAGAAATTTCAACGAAAGGAAGTGGAATTCAAAGTATCCAATAAGGTCAAGGAGCACAAAGTTCATCAAGACTACTCTAGTAGTGAATTTGATCAGGATCTGGCTCAACTAGCCAAAAAACTAAAGTGTGGCACTAGTAAATATAAAGGGAAGTTACCCTTTAAGTGTTTTTCTTGTAGAATAGTTTCACATTTATCTTCTAAATTCCCCTACAAAGAAAATGGTGATGAAGACAAATATATTAAATGTAGAAATATGTCTCAAAAATTTTAGAAGAATAAACCCTACAAAAAGAAGGGATTCTATTCCAAAGAAGATAGTTCGGCTCCATAATCAAACTATGAAGACTCATTAAAAAATGAGTCAAATAAATATGTTTTGATGGTCCTTGAAATAGAATCCAAGAAATAGGGTGTTATGGACTCTTAGGAGGAAGAAGAGGAAGGGGTGGTAGATCTTGAAGGAGAACTCATCAGTGCCATTGATGAGTTGAAGAAATCAAGAAAGAAAAAAAAGCATCTAAAGGAATAATTGCAGCGTCTAGAGGAAGGAATGTACAACTCAAATAATGAGGATTTTGCATACCAAAAAGAAAAACTTGAAGAATCTAACAAAATAAAGGATATTTTGGCTCTTCTACTGAAAGGAGAACAAGGAAATCATGAAATATTAGAAGTGGGGAACAAGCAACTGAAACATCAGTTTTTCATGTTAAAGAGGGAAACAACCTCAAAATATTGTAAAGATGATTCTTTTCCTTTGAAGGTTGAGATAGAGGAAGCCAAATGAAAGGAGGAAGTACTTCAAGTTATGATTCAAGAACGAGAAGAAAACTGTCAGTATCTTAAAGTAGAGGTGATCTCTCTAAGAATTGGCCTTGGTAAAGAAAAGACCAAGAAGGGTCTAGATGAGAGATTTTTTGAAGGGACTGGAAGACTAAATCAGATTATGAGCTATCAAAGGCCCTTAGGAACCAGAACCGGGCTGGGGTACTTAAAGGAACAAGAATATTCTATCTAGAAGAAGAAGAAGAACATAAACTTCAGGTTTGCGGGACTTTAAGAACCAGAGTCATAGGATGAATCATCAAGAAATATTTCTTGAAGACAAGAGGGTAGTCGAACAAAGAGGAGATCGTCAATGGAGGACGAGTCGAACAACAAGTTGACCAAGGTATTTCTCTAGGAAATATTACAATGTTTTTAACTATATGCATGTCTTCTTGTTTTATGGTCACTGCTATAAGTGTCATATATTTGGACAGAAAGCTCTTGATCGTAGAAGTGTCAAAGTTGAAAGAGACAAAAATCTCAGGTTTAATGCACATCAGACTACTAATTTTGAAGACTCATCTTTAAGGAATCAAAATTCCTTCACTCCCCTACAAAGTGAATTTGAATGTTTTAAATGTAATAATTTCAGGCAAAAAACTACCGATTGTAGAAACATGTTTGAATAGCTATCTAAATATCAAAATGGTAGACAGACACACCTACAAAAGGATAAAGAAAGATGGAAAAGAAAGATAAAAAAGAATGTACCATGTGGGCTTGCATTATTAGTGCATGATAAGGAAAAAAATGGTATGTAGACAGTCGTTGCTCCAAGCACATGACTGGAAACAAAAGCAAGGTTCTGTCACTAAAAGAAAAATATAGAGGAGGTAATGTCCCCTTTGGTAACAATCCTCTAGCTACAATTAAGGGAAAAGGAGTGGCCAGCTTGATGAGAAGACAGAACCACATAATGTGTTATATGTGGAAGGCCTTAAACACAATCTTCTCAGTGTTAGTCAAATGTATGACAATGGGTATAATGTGACCTTCTGATCTAAAGATTGTGAGATCCACAATATAAAATATGGAAAAGTAGTGGGAAAGGTAGTCAGGAATCACAATAACATTTATGTATTTTATGACTTAAGGGTTACCTATTATTTGAGTAAATAAGCGAAGAAAATCTGTTGCATAAAAGACTCGGGCACATGAATTTTGATAGCCTGATAAAGATAAGAAAGATAGGTGCAATAAAAGGATTGCATAAATTTTAAAGGCCTAGTAACACCATATGCAAGTCATGTCAGTTTGGTAAGAAGAACAAGATTCATTTCAAATCAAAAGAGTTCTTCTCATGCAGACCTATATAGCTTATCCACACAGATATATGTCGCCCCACTAGAACAAAAACATCAAAAGGAGAAAGGTACTTCTTGCTGTTCGTTCATGATTTTACTAGGGCTACTTGAATTCTTCTCTTAAAAGAAAATTCAGAAGCATTTGAGGACTATAAGAATTTTAAGGCTCAGGTAGATAATGATAAATATTTGAAGATCAAGTGCTTGAGATCAGACAGAGGGGGAGAGTTCACCTTAAAAGAGTTTGAGGAATTCTGTGAAGAGAAATGTATTAGAAGGCAGTCCTTAGTGGCCTTAACTCCTCAACAAAATGGAGTTGTGGAGAGGAAGAAACGAAAAACCCAGGAAATTGCCAGAGAAATATGAGATGAATAAGGAGTAGATTACCACTTCTGGGGAGAAGCAGCTCAGGTAGCATTATATTTGTCAAACAGAAGACATATTAGGCATGACAATGAGAAAACTCCATATAAGTTATGGAAGGGTTGACCCGCACCAGTTAAACACCTCAAGGTGCTCGGGATCAAGTGATTCATTAAAATAAATCAAAAGAACATTGGAAAGCTTGACTCACACACTGATGAAGGAATATTGCTTGTATATTGTATTCAAAGAAAAGGATACAAATGCTACAACAAGAGGATAAGGAAGATAGAAGACTGTATTAACATAGTGGTTGATGATGTAGGCTCACAACATGAACTCAGATAATGAATAGTGTTCAGAGTTAAGGGCCACATATCTGAATGAAGAAAATTTAGACAATGAAGGTGAGGAAGCAAGAATGTCTTCAAGGCCAAAATCAACTTATAGGTATGTACAAAAGGAACATCTTGAGAGTCATATCCTTGGAGATCAAAGACAGGGGATCCATACTGAAAGGAAACTTGTGGGACATACAAATCTTTCCAATTTAGCTCTACTGTCACAAATAGAACCCAAGAACCTCTATCAATCAAGTGAAGATAAGTTCCGGGTGAAATCCGTGAATGAAGAGCTAGAAAAAATTGAGAAGAATGACACATGGGAGAGTTTCCCAAGAAAAAAGGAGAAAATTATTATTTGAACCAAGTGGGTTTTCAAGAATAAACTAAATGAAGAAGGTCAAGTAATTAGGAATAAAGCTCAATTGGTATGCAAAGGGTATGCCCAGATATGAGGAGTAGACTTTGAAGAAACCTTTGCACTAGTAGCTCGTCTATAGGCCATAAGAACCTTCCTTGCTCTTTTCATTCATAAGAACATAAAATTTTATCAGATGGATGTACAGTCTACCTTTCTCAATGGAGACATACAAGAGGAGGTTTACATAGAGCATCCTGAAGGATTTCTACTCTCCTCCGATGGAGGGTTTGTATGCAAACTAAATAAGGATCTGTATAATTTGAAACAGGACCCTAGAACCTAGTATAAAAGGATGGACAAGTATCTCAAACAACAAGGTTTTAAGAAAGGCTAAGTTGACAAAAATATCTATGTAAAATCTAAAAATTATCATCTTCTCATAGTGGTTGTGTATGTGGATGACATCATATTTGGAAGTGATGTGTTGTAGTTGGGGCATCAGTTTGCGAACTGTATGCAAATACAGTTTGAAATCTCCATGATTTATGAGATTTCCTTTTTCTTATCTCTACAAATTACACAATCTCCACAAGGAGATTTTATAGGTCAATCCAAATATCTCAAGGAAACTTTGAAGAAGTTTGGGATGGAGGATTTCAAAATAGTCAGCACAACCATGACTACAAGCTATAAATTATGCAAGGAAGATGCAATGCCACAAGTAAGTCAGACTGAATATAGATCGATGATAAGAAACTTATTGTATCTGATAACTTCAAGGATAGATATGGGGCAAGAAGTGGGAATTATGGCAATATTTCAGGCATGTCCACGAGAAATTCATGTCGTGGCTATCAAGAGCATTTTCAAATATCTTCAAGGTACAAAAGAATATGGGTTGTGGTATGCTTGGAGTGAAGGCATCAATTCGAAGTCCTACACAAATGTAGATAGGGATGAAAGTCTTGATGACAGGAAAAGTACTTCAGGTGCAACCTTCTTTTTGGGTGATTGCTTGGTATCATGGGTTAGTAAGAAATAGGACTCCATCTCTCTATTGAATGCTGAAGCAGAATATATTGTTGTTGCGACTTTCTATACACAAATTATTTGGATGAAGCAGAACTTAAAGGATATACATGTAGATTTTTCTAATCACATTCCAATAATGTGTGACAACCCTAGTGCAATAAACATCTCAAAAAATCTAGTCATGCATTCAAAAAACAAGCATATTCCCATCAAGTATCATTTCTTGAGGGATAAAGTTGCAGCCAACATTGTTAAATTTGTGTATGTTCCCATTAAAGAGAAACTAGAAGATAACTTTACCAAGTTGCTTGCAAGAGAACCATTTGAGTAACTCAAGAAGGAAATGGGAGTTGTGACTCCACCCTCCAAATGACTTCATAGTGGTAGGAGGTGGCAGCTACTCAGTAAGAGGAACTCATGCGAGAGTAGGTTGCATTGGTTTAGGGTAAGTGCAAGTGAAGTTTTTCTTTCCATTTAGTTCAAAGGGGGGGAATTTGGCATTGGATCAGATCATTCCAGAGGGGGATTCTGTAGTGTTTCCATCAATGCCAAAGGTGGAAATTGCTGGACATTTGATGGTATGAAGGTGGTTGATAGCACAAGTGTTCGAATTGATGTCAAACAAGGCTCAACTTAATTATGGGGCTTCATAACTTGGTGGTTGTGATGATTTGCTATGTAGAGACTTTGGAGCCATATTTTGAAGCAACAAATGGGCTTAATGGCTAATCAGACTCCTTTCATTGGAAAGTTATTTGGAAGAGCTCTCCAACTGTATGCAAAAGTCTAGAAATGGTCTTGCAATTTAGAAGATATGGCATGTTGGAGTTCATGGTTATTTAGGCCTTATGAAGTGAGGAATATTAGAGATTAGAGGTCCCAACATATCTGCGATTAGGGGATTCAACTCTCAGTGCATGATGGATGTGAACCACCAATTAGCGATTTGTGATATCACATACTAGAGGTCCCTGCATATTGAAGATCGGAGGATGGAGAATCAGGAGTGCAATGCAACAGAAAGTTGCGATATCCGATTTGTGATATCTCATATTGGAGGTTCTAGCAGTTGGCACATAGTGGTGCATCGACGATCAATGTTAGATGGTTGAAAATTAATGTCGGGTTTGAGGCCTTCAATTTTAAATCGTCGGGAGAGATGAAAATGTTTTTACAAAGGAAATTGCTCTGAAACCAAGAAAGGCGAGGCCTTTCTCACTCCTCCAGTAAGACACGTGGAGGTGTTGAGTTGGCTTTGATAAGGATAGATGGCAGCATTACAGAAGCTGCTATGAGGACACATGGCAGTGTTTGATTGGTGCTAATAATTCCAGGTAGTTGCTGACATCAGCATGACATCACGATAAAGAGGGACATGTTGCAGGATATTTTAGGGTTTTGGATGGACTAATGGTCCATATCTAGGTGACATGCATCACCGGTTAGAAGATGCCACGTGGGATGTGATGACATCACTTTGGAAATTTGTAATCAATGATCATTGGTGGCTGGCATAGTGGAAACATAAATATTTTTTCAATAAATGGCCTCCTAGGGTATAAATCATTGGTTTTATAAAACAAATGTGTAAGGGTCCAACAAAGGAAATATAAACCTTGTCGAGGTTCTAAAGGCCTTAACACCTTAAGGATGAGCCCTTGGTTCTACGGAGGAAAGCACAAAGAGGGTCTTATACATAAGGGACTGAGGACTTACATAGTTCATTGATTTTGTATGGATTTTATGCATGAAAGCACCGATATGGAAAAGGCTCTGATAGTGTTCAATAGTGCAAGTCCGTCGATATAAAAACAATACAAAGGTTTATTAAAGATGTATGAATTGACAATTGTGGATTTGAATGCAGTTCAGTATGGTTGATGGCCAAAGAACTCCCCTTCACACATTGTAAAGATAAATGAAGAATAAAGGTGTCCTCAGAATGTGCATCTAAGTATCCATGAGCCATAAATGATCATGGTGAGCTTCTCTGAAATACGTAAGGAGATTTGATATTTAATACACAACATGTAGTGCCTACAATGTGGCAGAGAAGTGATCATCGTCCATTCCGTTGATCCTAAATGCAACAAGAACATAGAGGAAGTGTGTTTCAGCAAAAGAATGGGGAGCCATTCTTAGTACACAGTTAAGAATATTTGATGATGGCAGTGAGTACATTGAGCCTATTGCAGCAGAGGAACAAAATTGTGATCCTCCATTAAGAAAGGGAGGAGAGTGAGCAGATGTAAGAGTATGTAACAATTGAGTTGTGGCCTAAGATATAGGTGAAAAATGTTGCAAGGGTAGTGTTTTGTTAAAAACAATGGAGAGACCTGATCAGTGATAGCAAACACACAGAGAGAAACAGGAGGAGGCTACCACAAGTGTTAAGAAAGAAAAATGTAGAAGTTGTATCTGCAGACAACCATTAGATTCTATTTTACTTGTAACATTATATGCCTTTGTTTTCAGTTTGAAAATTGTATGAAAAAATAAAACAGTGCCAGTGACAAGTTGGTGCCTAAATACTTAAGGGGTTGGTACCTCTTAGCAAGTTGGTGATTGTTGAAGCTAAGGGGGTTGGTGGCTACAGTGAGTTGGTGCTCACAAACAAACAGATGTAATTAAATTGGTGCTAACATCACATCATAAAAAAGCAACAAATTGGTGGTTTTTTCCCTCTGGGTTCCCACATGAAGACACTGCTTCAATTGTATGCTTTACATGAGATTGTTGTTTGAGCCTTCATATCTAAACTTTTAGTAATTTATTGGTTCATGAATGAATGTTCTCATATAAGAAAGTACAATAAGAAAAGAAAAGTAAAAGTTCTTAAATTACTGATTCACCACCCACCCCGTCTTAGTAATTCCTTATTCTAAAATTATATTTCTTTTATTTTATCAATTCCAATATTCCATACATTACCCAAAGTTTTATATTTCTTTTATTTTCTCATTAAGTAAATATCATTTTTCAATACAAAGTACTTATGTCATATTGAAAGTATATGCAATGTTTCATATTTCTTCACTCTTTTCAATCCATATCCAATGATGTTCCTACAAAAATCAATTAATTTGACTTGTGTGTCATTAGGGGGTGGCCACCGCTTCCGACCACCTACCACCTCTTCCTTTGGCCACACGGAGCCTCTTCAATCCACCTATTGCTACTTCATTCTACCATCAACAAAAATCCTTTTGCCCATCAGATTTCCTAGGATAACATCATTATCAGTTCCTGCCTCACTAGGGACTATAGCACTCACCTTGTGGTAAAAGTCTATTGGCTATCAATAATTTTTGTAATCTTTTGCAATTTTAACCAAATTTTTTAAGAAATGTTGAATATTCCTAATTTTCTGTAAATTCGAAAATAATTTTCTAGTTTCTGGAAATCTAATTTCTAATTTTCCATTGGTTGAGCAAGCTTGGATGTGACATAATTCCCCTAGTGGAGGGTTCTTTATGTTCGATGTTTGTTAGTGTCTAGAAGATCATTTTAAAATTTAAAAAAAAGGCTAATTTTTTGAGTGGCCATTCATTGCGTGAGTGATCTAACACTGATATTGAAACAATTCTCTCACGAAATCCTTTATGTAAGTGAGGGGGAAGTGAGCTCCATAATGGTGATACATTATGCAGAGTGAAGAGGAAGAAATGAAGGGGTGCATTGAGGGATTGCGGGTAGGTGGTTCCTCCACACCTCTGCACTCCACACAATGTATCAACATTTTTAGTGAGTAGCAAAAGTTATCTATAGTTTATAATAAGAATTATTATTAATCTAATATAATTGGCGCTAACAAGATTCATGGTCTCCCATATGTCATGTTTAAAGGAATGCATTACCTTAGCAATAGGATGGTTGGGCTGAGTGTACAAGTAAAGTTGAAGCCATAGGCATCATAAACATAAAGATTATCCAAATGATGGCATATTTCACACTGAGGCCATAGTTTTGAGGACTTAAGAAACATAACCTTATAATTTATAATTTATAACCTATTTTATCAATTTTCATAGTGCTCACACACAAAAACACAAATTGCTGGAGTTTGAATGTCTAGAGCTTTTTTGGTTCAGTAGGTCTTGTTGAGTAATAATATGTTATAATTGCAAATGATATGATATAATATGGATGATCACTAGACATAAAGAGAAGTGGTGTAGGGGCTATGTAAACATAATGTACACAAAGAGCTTATACAAATTTTTATAATAGGTGTTGATGTCAGATGTGCTTGAAATCTTTGATGAAACGAAGGGTTAAGGCTACATCATTCTCACTATGGTGGAATGATAATGTATTTGTATACCTATTAGAAGTGGTAATATGAAAAGAGTATCATCCCATCATATTTTCATTGCCAAACTTGTGTAATGGTTGCAGTGCTTGGAGCAAAAACACAATATATACTAGATAGGATTGTGAGGCAACTACTGAAGGGACATTGATAGTTATTTAGAGATTAGGTGTTGTTGTGGGCTAGTAAGAGTCTAATCATGTTCAAAATGTAAATGCCATTGAAGTGGTGTGACATATCTATGTGTTGGGAACTCAGACCATGTTATGAATCCATAATGTATTTGGTAGGAGGTGGAATGCTAAGTAGGGAGTGAGACAACATTTGACCAGGCATAAGGCAATGCAAGCTTGGGTACTGCAATGGGAATTCTCTTGGGTCAATTCTAGGTTTGTGATAGAGGAAATCAAGATGTATAATATATAAGTCCATAATGAGAGGAGGAATTACTGGGAATCATGTAAAACATGATAACAATGTGAGCCATTGTGCCAAATACTATTGATGTGTATCCTCCTGAAACATTTAAGCAAAGCCCAAATGCTAGGACATAAAATCATTGTGGTGACTATGATCTTCTTTTAGCTAGCATCAATATGATGAGAAATTTGTAGAGTGCGGGATGCAATTTGCGAGATTGTAGGGGAAGCAATTTGTAGAGTGCTCACATGAAAAAACTCCTTCGTATACACTCCAACAATCTACTTCCTCCTCACTCTAGCAAAGGAATTTTAATCATGGCAAATAATTTTGGAGAATTCCCTTATTCTAACATAGCCAGACTCTAAACTAAGAATCAAAGTAGAAGCAACATTGCTACATTTAGACGACACAAAGGAATTTATATGATTGGAGTTAGATAACTAGAGTATAGGAAATTTGATAAATGATATTCAATTCGAACAAATTTTCTGCATGACTATGTTAATGCTAGAAATATTTAGGCATACCAAACAATGTGGACAAAGATTCTCTGGCATGTGTTCTGAATTTTCATTTTGTGCTAGTGAGGTAGGTTCTTCGATAGCGAATGTGTCTGCAACATTGATTATACATATCTCTCTTTCCTCTTAAATAATTTAGCAACTCCAATTTGCTATATGTTATGCTAAGATGTCTTGTCTATCATGGTCAATCGTTTGGTGTCCTCCACAAACGCTTTAAATAGTCTTTTCATCAAGCACCTTAGCCTATGGTTGTGTATCTGCAACTTGATTTCCACATATGCTCTATGACAAGTGAGACACAACATATTCGAAAAGAATGTGTTAAGTAGCCTGTGGTTGTGTATCTAAAAATCGATTGCCACAAATTCTCTATGAAAGGTGAGACACAACATATTCAAAAATAATGTTTTATGTATTTCATTGGTACCCCAATAGTGGCTATTGGAAACAAAAATATAATCTCCTAGTCAGAGTCACCCAAGCATGCTCTACAACTTATCTTTCAATCACATATTGTGAAAAAAATACAGGGATCCCTACAATAAGGTTAGTATTAGTAAGTTCTTTGATGATTTAGATGGCTTAGTGGGAACCATTTCTCTCAAGGTAATTTGTTTTATTTTTGGATTTATTTTCTATCTAATTTTCCTTTTAAAATCATAAAGAGCTTTGGGACCTATCATTTTGAGCTGACATGCATTAACTAACTTTGGAATTCCAATATGTGCTTAGTATATTTTATGAGGAAACTAGTATTAGATGTGAAACTCCATTGTGAAGACATACACGACATCTCATCCCAATGACAAAGTCAAATATATCTTGTTAAACTAATCCTATGGGATTTGTTGTATATTACTAGGTTTAGTTTTTTTTTTTTTTTTTTTTTTTTTTTTTTCAGTTATTCCCATATGGAGAAGTTATTCAATCTAATTATCTCCCTTTGTTTATTCATATGTATAAATTCATGTGTTTGATAAATAAAAGATAACTATTCATCCTTGGTGAAGTTCATGCTGGAGCTCACAGTGGTATCAGAATGAGGCTCAAAGGCACTGGCCGCATTGTGTCCTGTGATACTGTTATTGCCAGGAGAAGAGGCATGTGGGAGAAACACAAATCCTCAGTGGTTTGGAAACCACCATTCTGGCATTAGAAAAGAGTGGTGCGTGTTGGCATTATGATGCATTTATTGTACTTGATTCCAACCCACTCATAGAAGATCATCTCACTTAGTTATAACTAGATGAATCTTCAAGAAGAGATATCAGATGTGACTGAATGCCTAGGGTGCAGTACAGCTCAAAGGAATCAGATGATAGTTCTACGTGTGACAAGTTAGCTTTGCCATCAAGTCCAAAGGGGGAGATTGTTGGCATTATGAGACAAGTGTTGTCCTTGATGG
>APFE031484789.1:7030-17862 GCA_000404065.3 Pinus taeda | reverse complement strand
GTTGACGGGTTCAATTCTTGATCCCATCAGATTTCGCGTTTTCATGCTCGCTGAATTCATTTTTCGTGATTGCTTCCTACTCGAACTAGGAACCCTTCTTTCCTGCGAGTTTATCAGCCAAATAAACCTAGCTCTGATACCAATTGTTAAGAAATTTACCACACAAGAACATAAATTAATTACCGAGAGGAATAAATATAAAATTAACCAGCAATAACCATAAACACATAAATACACGTGTTTATCCGGGAAAACCCCAAATCCGAGGAAAAACCCAATCATAATGAAATTTCATTATCCTTGGCCAAAACCCTGGCCAATCCGGCCAAGTGAGCCTTCACCGCTCACCTCCAGGTCATGCTTTACAATGAAGTCCTTCCAGCCTTTTATAGGCTCCATTACATATAATACCACGGGCAGAATACCATGGGTGTACAATACCATGTGCCCCAAAACCATCACTATTTAACCTCGTCAACTTTTGACTCTATCCTGAGTCAAGTTTACCTAACAATAAGGAGTTCACCCAATCTTCCTGTGCTACGTCTCCCAGTCCATCCTTCAGTGGTGGCCTTTCTATTGTGTCTTAAAGCGTATTTTTTACAATAAGGAGCTCAATTTGAGTCTCACTTAATAGATGATAATCAGTAGGATTGTACTTGGATTCCCCAAGTCTCCAGAGTACACAAACTCCCCTTACTGAATCTTGACCTTAACTGGTCTTAGTGGTATGAGTCCAATTTGGTACTCAATACCTGACAAGTATACATAGAAGACTTGTTTGCACCTCTCTAGCCTTCTCTGGGGTTCACAGACTCTCGAACTCTCTCTATCTCTGTCTGCACGATACTACCTTTGCTCTGCAGGTTAGCTCGGCTTCTCTTTTCTCTGCAATTCATTTCTTTCTTGCCTTTCGTCTTTCTGCTTCTCTTTCTCTACCTCTTTTCCTACTTGTATGTTCATGGCTTAAAGCCAATCTGCTCCCTGACTGTTTGTTTCCACTTCCCGGCTCTCTGGATCTCCTGCCTCTATCTTCTTGAATTTCCCTGCTCTGTGTCATCATCACTATGTAACGCTTCACAAAGAGGTGGCCACTTTTCTTCTTACGAACTGAGTGTCAGTTCTCTTTGAACGATTGTTATTTCCGTTGCTCCAAGATTGCCCGCGAAATTGATTCCCCTGCCAACTCATCAGTCATGCCGGACCTTAAATCTTATATGACTCAACCTATTTCCCCATTGAATTCGGTCATCCATTGGATCATTTCTCCGCCGTTGATCTGGAGCCTCCAGATCCTACATTGTCCGTCCATATCGGGCAGGTAAGTAGCATGACCTTTAGCCGCGCGATGTGAGCGGTTTTCTCTGTTATCCGCTGGAAACGTGTCACTCAGTGTATGGCATCAAGTGGGACTCGGTCGAACCTACTTACTACTTGAATCCCTTCTAATATCTTGTCGGTTTTAGCGCGGTACTTGCCTTCTGATGAAATCGGCGATTTCCGTACAGCTTTATGCTTTTCCTCATGACCAAGCGCTTGGGGGCTTTCCTTCACTGAGGGGGACGCCCTGCAATACGCGATTAGCACTTTAGCGCTAATCGTGTATGAGAAACTACCTTTGTTTTTGGATTTGACCTCCCGTTTGTTAATTTGTGCCAGTGCACGGTCACCATGGGCCAACGGTCTGCATCCTTTAATTGAGGGTCTTCCTTGTTCTGTGCTGACCACAAATTACCATTGTTCAGAGGTTATTTCTGATAAGCTTCGACATCCATAATACTTTGAAACTTCAATATGAGTTTTACAGAGTTCAGGGAACTTTAAGAGTGTTTAAGGATCCAATTCAGATCACGGCCTTCCCACTGAAAAAGCTTTTGGACCACCAAAAGTTAGTTTTCAAGCATTGACTAAGTGAGGGTATAGTTGTCTCACTTGTCCAATCTCTATCCATTTTGCACTGCTTGGCTTTGAACCCTTGATTCCAATCCTGAGGTAATCAACATCTCCCCTATGCGTCGTCCTCACCTTCCTGTCCAGAACTATGTTTTCCTGCAATTCATTGAGATATTCAGGTAACATATCATCAATAGAAGGAAATTGACTCTGCTCTTCGGGATCTTCAATTAATGAAGGTTCAAATAGTCTCAAGCTATCAGCATTAACAACTGAGTAGATGTGCATGTAAGCTGGTAAATCAAAGTGAAAAGAATTCTCACCAATTTTCTCAAGTATCTTGAAAGGTCCATACCTTATTGGCTTTATCTTTTTACCTTCACCTTGCATTCTGTCTTTGCTGATATACAACCAGACTTGATCACCAACTTGCAAACTATGCTCCATCCAATGCTTGTCATGCCTTGCCTTGTATTTGGCTTGGCACTTTTCCAACTATTCCTATACTGCCTGGTGAATCTCCTGGATTTGCTCAATGAACTTGGTTGCCTCTTCCATACCATTGTGTCCATCAACTGCTATGTATTTACCAAAGACAAAATCCAAGGGAGACCTTGGTGTGAAACCAAAACAAGTCTCAAAAGGAGATCTCTGTGTAGAAGAATGTTTTGCTCAGTTGTAAGCATGCTGAACATAACACAAATGTTCATCCCAAAGTTTGGGATGCTTGCTGCAATAGCCTCTAAGCAACTGGATCACTGTCCTGTTGACCACTTCTATCTGGCCATCTATTTGTGGATGAAAGGTTGTGCTTTTCTTTAGTTTGGCGTCCATTAGTTCCCACAGACTTGACAAAAACTTCCCAACAAATTTGGAATCTCGATCAGATATAATGGAAGTGGGTAATCCAAAATGAACCCATACATGCTGAAAGAACAACTTTGCAGTTTGTTCAGCTGTAATTTGTTTGTTACAAGGTATCAAAACACACATTTTGTTGAACCTATCCACAACAACATATAAATAGTCATGACTTTTCCTAGATTTAGGCAGTCCTCCAGCAAATTCCATGGAAACACTTTCCCAAGGATGAGAAGGAACTGGTAGTGGAGTGTACAAGCCTATTTTTCTATTTATGGGCTTGTTTTTAGCACACATGGTACACCCTCTTACATATCTAGAAATTGTCTTATTCATTTTTGGCCAATAACAAAATCTTTACAGCTGTGCAACCGTTTTACTTACCCCAAGGTGACCTGATATTAGGGAAGTGTGTGCTTCTCAAATTATCTTTACTCTTTCAGTTTGTGGAGTGCATAGCTTCCCACAATGATACAAGAGTTGGTCCTTAATGTGATAATCCAATTATTCTACTCGTTTGCCTTCACTTAAAGTTTCATATATTGTTCAATGTAGCTCTCATGCAATATTGAATTATGCTTAAGTATAGTAGATGCATTTATAATTGGTCTAGATAACATATCTACAACTTTATTGTGTATGCCCTTTTTATATCTGATGACTAAATGAAACTGTTTTAGAAAACCCATCCATTTATAGTCTTGATTGCTGCAACTTAGTTTGGGAGTGTAGATATTGAAGTGGTTGATGATCAGTATGTATAACAGTCTCTTTGCCCATTAAGTAATGTTTCCACTTTTGCACACTTTGTACTAATGCATACAATTCTTCATCATATGTGGGATAGCTAACTACTACAGAATTAAATGTCTCAGAATGATAACATATGGGTTTACCGTGATGTATCAACACTGCTCCCATGGCATAGTCACTGGCATCCCTTTGGATCTCAAATGGTCTTTGAAGATCAAGCAATGCTAGTATTGGTGTTGTACTAATCTTTTCTTTCAAGGTGTCGAAGGCTTTATGCTATTTGCCTCCCCACTGAAACACCTTGTTCAATCCTGTTAAAGAACGTAAGGGAGCTGCAATTAAGGAAAAGTTAGAAATGAAGTTCTCCAATATTGTGCTGCTCCTAAGAAGCTTCTAACTTCTGTATCAAATTTGGGTTTAGGCCAGTTTACAATGACTACCACCTTAGAGGGATCTATCTTCAATTCACCACCCCATAATTTATGTCCCAACTAATTCAAAGATGTTTTTCCAAATTCACATTTTGACAGTTTAACATAAAGTTTTTCTCTTTTCAAAACATATAGTGTCTGCTTAACATGCTTTAAATGTTCTTCCCACATTTTGCTAAATATAAGAATGTCATCCAGATATACAATAACAAAATCATCAAGAAAAGGTCTGAGTACATCATTCATTATTCTCATGAAAGTAGCAGGAGCATTAGTTAAGCCAAAAGGCATAACCAACCACTCATACAATCCCTGCTTTGTTTTTAAAGCAGTCTTCCATGCATGTTGTTCTGCAACTCTGACCTGATGATATCCACTATGCAAGTCTAACTTGGAAAAATAAGCAACTTCCTTTAAATAATCTAATAGATCATCTATGCGAGGAAGGGGATAATGATTTTTTATTGTTATCTTAATTAGTGCTCGGTAATCAATGCACATTCTCCACGAGCCATCTTTCTTTTTCAGCAAGGTGATTGGAGACCCACATGGTGATGTGCCAGGTCTGATGAACCCCTTCTTGAGCAACTCCTGCACCTGCTTCTTGATTTTTGTATTCTCTAAAGCAGACAACCTGTACATTCCAATGTTAGGCAATGGAGCATCTTGCACAAATTAATATCATGCACTATTTCCTTTTTGGGTGGCAGACCTTTAGGTTCTTGAAACAAGATATCATATTCTAAAACAACTTTTTCTAAATCAGCTTGCAGTTTAGCATCACAGAAATACATTGGTTTTATCAGGTTTCTTTTCCTTTACAACCATTAGTAAAAATTGTTTTCATGAATTTACAATTCGTTTCATCTACCCTGAGTTTATGAGAGTATAATTATTCTTGAGCTTATGAGCTCTTACAATATATTCGATTCCATCTTTAACGAGGAGATACATGTTCGAAGCTCTATAGAAAATAGCTTTTCTATCATACAAGTAGAGACTCCCTAAAAGAATTTCACATATATCCAAAGGAACTATATCTAACTCAACCTCATCTACAAATGCTGACCCAAAAGAAAACCTAAGTTTACATTGTCTAGTCACTTGTAGTTGTGCTTTATCACTTAACCAACCTAATGGGTATGGTTTCTTGTGAGGTGTAGTAAGTAATCCCAACTTCTTTACAATTGCTTCAGAAATTAAATTTACTTGTGAACCACTATCAAACAAAGTATCAATCTTTTGATGCTTGGAAATAACTCGGATATGGAAAAGCTCATGTCTTTTTCTCTCATTTTCTTCATTATTAGTGGATTGCGCATAATTACTAGAAGATGCTTCAGAATTTTTACCTTTTATACCTATGACTGCAATTGTTGTTTCATCTCCTAAGTCTGACCCCAAATCCTTCTGAATAGCTGGAGCAGTCTTCTTCTTCTTGCCCTCAAACTTCTTAGGTCTCAGCACTGGATGCAGGATCCAACAGTGCTCATCATCATGCCCATCCTTTTTACAGTGAGTGCATGAATACTTTCTTTTCTGTGCAGTGTTGGCCTTCCTCTCTTTCCAATTATGTTTTCTTTTCTCCTTATTCTTGCTTGCAATGGGCTTGGATGATCCCCCAACTTCTAGGTTCCCATTCTTTCCTCTAGCTTCTAGATGCGTAGCTTGAGCAGATACCTCATCTATACTAGTGGGATTAAACATGAGGATAGTGTGCCTCATGTAGTTGTGTAGACCACCTATGTACTTCAACACAATCTCAGGTGAGTCTAAAGAAATTCCTAGAATCAAAGCTCTTTTCCTAAATTCTTGGTTGTAACCTTGTACACTTTGCCCTTTCAATTGGTGAAGAGTTTTCTAGCTCATCATGGGTTGCTGCATGTAAGCTAGTGGATAGAACTGCTTTTTGATTGCAGAAACAAACTCACTCTAGACGAAGAGAATCTTACCATGTTTCTTCATGTCAACTTGTGTCCTGCCTTCTCACCATACCAAGGCAGTGACTCCAAGGCATAGGTTGGCCAGCTGAATCTTACTCTTGTCTGAGTCAATACTCTCCACTTTGCAATAAGCATCAATCTGTCTGATCCCATTATCCAGCTTCTCTACATTCAACTATCAATCATATATTGGTAAATCAAATTTAACATCTAATTTAATCAAAGATGTCTTCTTTTTATGTTTAGGGCTATTAGGAGGTGTGAGAAAGTTTTCTTCTTTCCCTTTGCATTTTGAGTGGTCATGGAGGAGAGACTCTTCTTCTCCTTTATTTTGTTTGGAGCCTTATGAATCTTCATCTTTATGTTTCCTAAAGTCCCTATACATTTCCTCTACCATGGACCTCATGGCCAGGAAACTATATATAAATTGGGGGTCTGGTCCCAAGGGACTTTCTTCTGACATTTTCTTCTGAGGATAGATTCTTCCAACCGGGTTAGTTTCAACCAACTCTCCTTCTCCTAATTTAATCTTTGATATAGTTAGCATTCAACAACAAAATCTAGCACAAGATTTTCTAACCTTAACAACCTAGAGCTCTGATACCACTTGATCTGAAATCACCCATAAATGACCTCAGAGAAATAATGAAGGTATTACAGACTCAAGTGCTGGGGTGTGCCTATGTTATTTTATGCAAAGGATCGATATGATTGCGAAATACACAGACACTGAAACAGTAAGAGAACACAGTAATCAAACACATAAACACAACCAATTTAATAAGGAGTTCACCCAATCCTCCTAGGCTACGTCTCCCGGTCCAGCCTTCAGTGGTTGCCTTTCTATTTTATCTTAAAACAGAGTTTTTACAATAAGGAGCTCAATTTGAGTCTCACTTAACAGATGGTAATCAGTAGGATTGTACTTAGATTCCCCAAGTCTCTAGAGTACACAGACTCCCCTTACTGAATCTTGACCTCAACTGGTCTCAGTGGTGTGAGTCCAATTTGGTACTCAATACCTGACAGGTATACACAGAAGAGTTGCTTGAACCTCTCAATCCTCACTAGAGTTCACAAACCCTCAAACTCTCTCTATCTCTATTTGCTTGAATTCCCCTACTCTATGTCATCATCACTGTGTAATGCTTCACAGAGAGGTGGCCACTTGTTTTCTCATGAACTAAGTGTCAGTTCTCTTTGAACGGTCGTTATTTCCGTTGCTCCAAGATTGTCCGCAAAACTGATTCCACTGCCAAATCATTGGTCATGCCAGACCTTAAATCTTATAGGACTCAACCTATTTCCCCATTGAATCTGGTCATCCATTGGATCATTTCTCCGTTCTTGATCCGGAGCCTCCAGATCCTACGGTCTCCATTCATATCGCGCGGGTAAGTAGCATGACCTTTACCCACGTGATGTGAGTGGTTTTCTCTCTCATCCGTTGGACGCGTGTCACCCAGTGTATGGCATCGAGTGGGACTTGGTCGAACCCGCTTACCACTTGAAGCCCTCCCTATATCCTGTCGGTTTTAGCATGGGATCCGCCTTCTGACGAAATCAACAATTTTCGTACGGTTTTATGCTTTTCCTCATGACCGAGCGCTTTGGGGCTTTCCTTCACTAAGGGGGATGCCCTGCCATACATTATTAGCACTAATTGTGTATCAGAAACTACCTCTATTTTTGGATTTGACCCCCCGTTTGTCAATTTGTGCTAGTGCACGATCACCATAGGCCAACGGTCTGCACGCTTTGACTGAGGGTCCTCTTTGTCCCATGCTGACCATAAATTGCCATTAATCAAAGGTTATTTCTGATAAGCTTGGACATCCATAATACTTTGAAACTTCAGTATGAGTTTAGAGAGTTTATGGAACTTTAAGAGTGTTTAAGGATCCAATTCGGATCAGAGAGAATAGAGAAAGTGCTCCAAAACTGAACTAACAAACATCTATCAATTGATCCTTAGAAGCATTTTTATTAATGAGATCCATATTTTCTTCATTTTCCTTCTCACATTCAACTTGTGACCTTTCACCTTCCTTTCCTCCTAATTTCCATTATTTTCATAAACAAAATGTCAATTATTACCTCTTTGCTTTTTCAAAGCCTTTTCCATTACCTTTACCAATTTCCATAGCCATTAATTAATCACAACTGATCCCCATCACTATGCTTTTTCCCAACATTCTTCTTGGAAAATGTTTCCCATGACTAAGTTCTTATTTTTCCTTTTTTAACTTTTATTTACATGGAATTTTCACCTAGGCTATTACATGTCGGTTCGAGATGGATCTTCAAGGTAAAGCATGAAGTAGATGGAAGAATAGAAAACTACAAGGCCATATTTGTGGCTAAGGGGTACTCTCATGTCGAGGGGATTAACTATGAGGAAACCTTTGCTCCTATAGCAAGGTACTCATACATCAAATCAATTCTTGCTCTGGCTACACATATGGGGTGGAAAGTCCACCAGATGGATGTGAAAACAACATTCCTGAATGGAGTTATGAAGGAGGTGTATATCGAGCAACCATAAAACTTCAAGACTTTTGATCGAGTCTCATGTGTGCAAACTCAAGTGAGCATTGTATGGTCTCAAGCAAGCACCATGTGCTTGGTACACCAAGATTGATAGTTATCTTACCAGTTTGGGCTTCACCAAAAGTGAAGTGGATGCAAACCTCTATCATATTTCCATAAAAGTTAAATTATTGATTATTGTATTATATGTTGATGACTTGATTTTAACTTGTGATAAGAAGTTGATCAAATCTTGCAAGGTAGAGCTTGCAAGAGAGTTTCAAATGAAGGACATGGGTATCATGCACTACTTCCTTAGATTGGAAGTATGGAAAGGTGATGGGGAATTGTTTGTCTCTCAGGGAAAGTATGCCAATGAGATACCTCACAGATTCTACATGGATAGGTGCAAACCCATGGAGACACCTCTAGCAACCAACTGGAGGAAAGAGGATGCCACTTCAGGTGAGGAAGTGGATGCTACTGTTTACCAGTAGTTGGTGGGTTCACTAATGTATCTTGTGAACACATGGCTAGATATGTGCTATGCAGTCAACCAACTGAGCCAAGCTATGGTTAGGCCATCCAAAATATTTTGGAGGGAAGTTAAGCATATTCTATGGTACCTCAAAGGCACTACCTAGTTTGTACTATGGTACAGATGAAGAGATGGAGTGAAGTTGTGTGGCTTTACAGATGCAGATTGGTGGTGAGTCCATCTAACTCGAAGAGTACATCAAGTGGAATTTTTAGTGTTGGGTCCTGTTACCCACCATTTCGTGGGTGATATCCCGAGGAGAATTGTTTCTCCATGATGAACCTCAGTCGACTGTTAGCATCCCCTTGGAGCCTCATACTCACTTTCTTTTCCATTTCTCTTCCACCTGATCCACTGATGTGGCCCCTCACCCACCTGTATTGATCATATGTTTGAAGGTGGGCCTCCCGAATCTAAAGGTATGTCTTTTCATTTGGTAATTTAGTGTTGGGTTTACTTATCATGGATACTTCTAGGTATGGATTGATGAGGGGATGTGGAAAAACGAGTGGGCTTAATTTGTTCTCTTGTCCCCTTGATCTATTTTGGTTGTTACCCTTCGGTCTTAGTCTCGTGGAATCTCCTTTATTGAGCATTTTGTTCTAGGCTGGTACTACTTGGGAAACCCTGACTTTGTGTGTGTAGTCTCGCTCCTTTACCCACACAAATTACTCCCTTTCCACTCACTATAGCCCCGTTCATCATTTCTCCCACCTGTGCCCACATTTCTGTTTTGGGTCCACATAGGGCCAGTCACCTTGTCCCTTTGGACCCCTACCTTAGCTCAGGCCTATAATGATGCCTCAGAGGTTGAAGAAGCTATAAGAAAAAGAAAAGAATAATTGGCCACATTTAATAGGAAATTCTACCAAAAAATGCAAAAGATGGTTGGGACAAAATAATCAGCATGTGGGAAAAATCCAATGCATGAGCTTTACCCATATCCATGGCCATAACCTTGGTTCCATAGGCCTTAAAAGAGCCTCCTTTATCATTCGAGAACCCATGATTTCCCCAACCCCTGGAGGGAAATGAACCACCATACCGTAAAAGGGGTACTCACTGCTACATCTTACACATCATGCTCTTGTCCTTTGAACCTCGAGTAGTTAATTAATGAAAATTCACAAAAGGAAAAAGGAATATAAAGAAGGGTGAAAAAATCAAGGCTAGGACACCTCATGTACCACGATTTCTCCCTCCTATACATTACATACCCAGGTGTGGACTTCCCCTTATCTAACTACCCTTATGTCCCAATATATGGCTCGGGAATTACGCTCTCATTCTCTACTCTATTCCACTTATTTATCACTTTCCACCCCCATTAGAGGGATGTGCCTTGGACATACTATCCCCTTTAAGCATCGAAACCCCCTAATAAGCTACTTGGCTTGTCACGCGGAATGAGTCGATCTTGCGGACAAGATAGACCTTCCTAGAATCTAAAGAAGACCTAATGACAAGCAAACCAACCAAACACTATCTTTCTCTAAATGTGCTTTTATAAATAACGGCAAACAAGTGTGTTTAAGGCCTACCTTATGTCCAATGCAAGTTTGGGGATGCCTTCGCTCCTTTGATCCAAATGAGTTCCTTTGTCGCGAACCTGCAAACACCAACAAGGCAAACAAATTAAATAGCACCTGAATAACCAGTATTATAAAACATATTTAACATGAAAGTCAAGGAGTCCATGAAACAAATAACATGAGATACTTGTTGAGAAAAATGAGCCTGATTGTATTAATTCAAAAGAAGAAGAACTTTACAACCTTTGCCTTAACGCTGTACAAGCTCCTCCCAGGGTCCAACATGAAGTCTCCTCTACTTTGACAAGCTTCACTCACTCCCCAATGAAGCCAAAAAGGTATGTGATCTCTC